>DWQT01001320.1:0-17298 GCA_018244895.1 Myscelus amystis hages
GGTACTGTCATCTACGTACTAGCGGCGATCGCAGCGGGCTGGAACACAAATGCTGAAGGTAGGAATTTCTTTTTTGTAAGTTATACTTCTTTAGGCGCGTTATGAAAAATTGATGAGAGTAAAATTTTAAGATCCGTCATTTTTTTTTTAAATTAACAGTATGAAGTTGCAGTCACGTAGCATTAATGCCAATGGAAGTGTTTCATGACTTTACCTAAAGTTTACGTCAAAGTTACTGTACCCTTCATTCATATACTCGCTCATTTTATATTCTAATCGTTAATACTTACTATTTTTGTTATGTGAGAATGAACATACGTGAAAACCTCTTATCTTTTCCTTTGTCTTTCACAGAGCTTTTAGCTGAAGGAAGCGCCATTAGCAATCACCGACAGCCACGCCATCTGACATCGAAACTTTGTTTTAAATTTGGAATTTGCGGCGGCGGCTACAACCAAGGTCACGGGGGTTACCAGGGCGGGCCGCAGGGAGGCTACGGGGGTTATGGAGGCTACGGAGGTAATGGAGGTTATGGAGGTTACCCGCCAATAAACATTGGTATCAGCCAATCACAATCGTCGGCGAGCGCGGGTGGCGGGGGATACGGTTCTGGTTATTTCCCGAACAATTATCAGTACAATAATGGGTATGGCGGGTACAATAGACCGGGGACCTTTGGCAACGGGCTCGGATCGTACAACAGCCAGTTCAATGGGAACTACTACGGAGGTAGACCCCAAGGCGGGTACGGCTTCCAAGGACCTTACGGTAACTTTTACGACGACGGCCAGGGCGACGAGAAACCGATCTACGAGGATCAAGACGATGATTACCGTTCAACTAAATCTAAGGATTAGATCAGTATTCTATTTTGTTAGGTATCTGTGATATAGAAGTACTTACTCCATTGTTAAACTTAAGTAACTTATCGCCTAGATCATAGGTATAAACATTTCGCGAGAAACCAATATAAAATAATTGTTTGTTCATCTTGGCAATCAAAACATTAGATACCCCCTAAAATTAATCCTGTATGACTAAGTAGTAATTTAAAAAAAAAAATGTTGCGTATATTTGTTAATTATGTTTCTCTCTTACATTCCCATTTAGAAAATCATATACCGATATGACTAAGTAACAGTAGCTATTACGGAGAAAATAAAAATAACTTTATATAATTGATACTTTAAATTCTCTCTAAAATTGATCCTGTTAATGAAAATAGTCTGGTAGCACTAAATAATCCACTTAGAGCAACATAAAATAACAAATGGCGGACCTCGTTTTAGCTTTGGATTCAAAGCATAACTGCATTTGTGTGGAAAATACATGTATTGTAAATAACTGTACTTTTATGTCTATTTAAATAAATATTTTAAGAATTTACTCATGGATTTTCTCCTATTCCTTATTATAATAAATATATTACTATACTTATGTATGATATCAACAGGGAATTCGAAAATGATTTTATCCCGGCTTAGAACCACGCTTATATGTACCAACCGCTTGACTTCAACCCTTTTTTGCTTCCCAAGGCTGGGCACAGGAATGAGAATATAAATCTGCATAGAACATATTCTATTTTCACGCTGCTACTATTTATATATTAAATTCTCTCTACAAAATTGTCCAAAAACAATCACAACTGTTTTTTTTTTTCAAAATCATAAAAATATAACAATTGTTTGTACAACTAGCAGAATCTGGCCATACTCCCTGAAGAATTATGTTTATGCCACAAGAGTTAAGCATTTTGTCGGAATAAAATGTATCACAGGTTATCTTTTGGACGATTGACGTTAAAGAGAAACAAACAAACTAACTTCCGCATTTATCATTATACTACACTATTAAGGATCCCACCTGATGGTAGCAACGCAAAGGTTAAATGCAGTCAATATGAATTACTACTATTTTATAAAACAATAAATAATGGATATTTGCACATTTTACATAGCGCATATTTTGTTTTTATTTTGTCATTTTTATTTGTGATCCCGTTATAATCCTGCCAGTTTCACGTTTGTGATTCTCTTTAAATCCTCCATAAACAGCCAACAAACAGGTGCAGAAAAAAATTAATTTACGATCTCAACATTCGGTATACGAGACTAAGTCACTAATTTATAGTTACCGAAATACCACGACGGAATATGCGAACGACTTATCAAAATATCGAGCAGCCATTAACGAAAATATTGAATTTATAGTGTAACATTAAGAATAAATAAATAGCCAGCCAAATATAGTTTATGTGTGGATTGAAAACGCAAACCCTTGGGGAAAAAATCGCGGTATCTATGTAGGATTCCATCCATTTTAGTGGCTATCCACACGCAGAGACGCAGTGAGATCTGTTCGGAATGCGACCATTGCATCATCAAATCTTACGTATTGGTTACAAAGTATAAACTATATGTAAGCGGGCATAAGCTAGTATCAAATAAAAATGATCGTACCATTACCCATACGAATATTTGATTGCCTCTCGAAAATTATATACTTTTTCAACTATAAAATAGTTCCACTTAAGACATGAAACATCACTTTATCGAAAGCGCAATCTAAGTCTAAGTAACACAGCTGCTTGGTTATAATCTAGATGTAGGTGTAATTAGTTTAATAGTGTTACTGTGGAGCACATGCGTTTTTCAGAGATAAATACAAGTTGTGAGCTTTTAGAACCGAAAAACGATGACTAAAAAATGTATCACCTTCATTGACTGTACCTTATAATGTATAACAGAATTAGAACTTTCTGGTTCGCCCGAGGCAATACACTGCTACAGCTAATTCCTCCGGGGCCTCATTGTATGAAAGACATATTTGGTAGTTACACGTATATACTAAAGTGGACCGTTTCAGCCCTCAGGAGTAGCTAGCTATGCAAATGGTAATAATTGAAGTAACTTATGCTAAGTGAACTAATACACTTAATCTTATTAAAATAGTAGGTACTAAGACGACTAATGACTATAACAATCCTATCCGTATGGTATAGATGGAGATTCGTTGATGTCTATCGATGGTAGACGACCCTTGTGATTCTTGCAATTCTTCGTAATTTACATATCATATTGCACAAGAAAACATCAGATTGATAACTAGGTATACTACCACCGTAACTTATTGGATGATAAAAAGGAAGTGTCTGCGCATCCTGTATATAATTAGTGTCCACTCAATATGTTTATGGTATCAAAGCATCCCGTCTCATCAAAACCTTTTACCGTAACACGCGAGATAAATTTTGGCGTGTCAACGGCTCGCCGGCTGACCCAGTGATTCATAAGTGGGGGTACGAAGTTCCCGCTATATATACACGCAGAAAAGATTCACAATCAATCTTGTCCGTTGGCTAGATCTGAAAATTTCGTTGAAATAAAAAATGGCTGCTCAACTGATTATTCTAGTTGCGGCGCTCGCGGCCACCAGCGCGGTGCCCGTGTGGATCGGTGAGTCAATGATCTAACGATTATAATGAACTCGAATAATTATGCAAGATCATATTTTATAAGACACAGACCATTTGTTTTAACAAAAAATAACAAACTTTAATCTTTAATATCATGACATACTTAGGTTAAAATTAATATAGTTTAAGTCACATAGGCAACAGCTTACCGTACCGGTTGTTTGACGGTAGAATAGATAAACAAATTTACTCAACTAGAATGGTACTTGAGATCGATAAGCATCATTATTACCCAAAAGCAGTATAAAAATTTGTACTGACTGTCACTTTTACACCAATCAGAGTACCTTGCATCACTGTTCCCAAGATATGCCTATGTCTAGATGTCTATATTCAGGTCTAGATCAAAATTCAGACGATAGCTTCCAAACTTAACATAAACGGCTTATTATATTTGTCATTTCAGATAGCGGATACATCCCCAGCACGTTCTTCAGGGCGGGTCGTTCGCCGAACATCGCGTTCGGTTTCGGCAGCGGGTTTAGCAGCAACATCGGCGGAGTCAGCCACTCCACCGGCATCAGCTCGGCCTACCAAAGCGGCGACGCGCAAGCCTACGGCGCCGGCCTCGGGTCCGCCAACGGCAACGTCTTCGCTAGAGGCATTGGGTACGCCCACGCTGCACCCTCTTACATCCTGCCTTTCAACCAGCAAGTGGCCAATCCCTTCAACGGACTGGACCGGTCGTACGGGTCAGCGGTCGCGTCCGCCCAGAACTTCGGCGACTTCGGCTCGGCCGTGTCATCCGCGCAGTCTAACGGTGGCTACAGATCGGCCGTGTCCGCCGTCCACAATAACGGCTTGGGCCGGTTCCAATCAGCCGTTTCGTCCGCCCACAATGTTGGCGCGCCTGGTTACAATTCGGCCGTATCCAGCGCTGCCAATGGACTGGGTTACGGGTCCGCTGTATCCTCAGCCCAGAACGCTGGCAACTTCAAATCAGCGGTGTCCTCAGTTCAAGGTCATAATGGCAATAATTATGGCACGGCGGTAGCGGCAGCTCAGAATGTGGGTGGATATAGAGCGAGCACAGCGCAAACGTCGCAGCAGCGCGGCCACGCCTTCCAGAACAGCGGCGCCAGCAGCATCAACGGACCTGGCATCCAGGCAGCCCAGTCCCACGCGGTCAACACCTTCTAAATACCGAAACGAGAACGTTGAATAGTTCTAATTTATTGCATTTATACGTAATAGTTGTGTACGGGGATAACTGTCAAACATTTATCGCTGTTTTCATTAGTAGGAATGAGTGTTTTAAACACGATATTAAAGACTGCTTAAAATATTTATTGTTTCATTTATTTCGCAATATTAATCTATAATAACTAAGCTAAACTCCAAACTGACTATATAGAACATCAATAATGATAATTCACAGTGAAATTATATTCACTTGTTAGTTGTAAAATGCCATTCGTTATATTGGGCTTTAGTTAAATTGCTACTTTTTATGGGTAGTATTACTTTGTTTTGAAAGAAATACGCCCACTTAGGTCTACCTATAACGATTATCTTTACACTATTGCAAAACACAACAAAGTCAACAACAACCACAACAAACAAATATCATTCTTCTGTGATGTTTTACACTTTCTGTAAGTTCTGTACATAAAGTCATGTGTTATACACTGACTGAATTACTCAACATAATCAACTCTGAATGAAGCAACTGAATTACTCAACTCGCTAATTAATAAATGTTAGATTATTTCCGTAATGAAACTGGTTATTCGTTTTATTTTTTTTATATTAAATTGGCTTAGCTGTAAATTAAATGCTTTGCCTCAGAAGAATACATATGTACATAATAGTCATACTAACAATATACTCTTTTTTGCACAATGCAATACAATTAGTTATACTAAAAGTTACTGCCTATTAGAGTAAGAATAGGACACAATGGATTAAGCAGACTTACGAGTATACTATAGTTAGAGCAGAAAAGCGGGTAGTTAGATATTGCATACCAAAAAGTAGGAGGATGAGTCATGGAAAATACATAAAAGACACACAATTAAGATATATGAGTGACAAAAAGAAGAAAAAAGAATGGAAAATTATATAGTACATAGCAATAATAATAGAGAAATAAAAAAAAAACAGTGATAAGCAGTGGTAGTGCAGGGGTATGGGATTCAAAGCCCGCCAGCCTACTCTGACTTTTCAGTTTTAAATTAAAATATGATTCGCTATAACAATGAAGGAAACGTTTTATCGTTCTGAAAGTTAAGCCGTTACCAATGAAACAATAAAAAGGTTTGAAGAAAATGATTATAAATAGATTATTTGAAATCAGACTGATAAAATTTGAATATGTTAGTAAAGAAAAAGAAAGCTTATGACTGTAACCTAATATTTAATCCAATGTATTTTTCAAGGAATTCTTGATCGATTATAACGAAGCAATGTACGAACTACGAATTGAAAGACCTTAAGATGCAGAAATGAAACTGGTAGCGCCATCTGTTGGGTTTTTAGGTAAATATAATCAATAAATGATAGAGTCGATTACAGAATAAGAATTTTCACTCCAGTTTAGATTTCTGTAAAATTATCTTCTTCAGCCGTCACTGTTTTGCAAATTTCTAATTTGTTTCTCTTTATCTCGCTCCCATCGCTCACAGATCCGTTTTTCAAAAACTTGTGCGCAAATCTTTAATATACCGTTAAGTTAATCATTACGTCCTTTTATAGACGCTCTTGAAACAACAAAAGCGATGGATACTAACTGCTATTTTCTTATCTTCAATCAGATATAACCAGTTATTGTAGATTGTTCGGCTCAGTTACCGTTATTCCGTTAAAAGGCCGACATGAAAAAGTGTTTTAAATAACTCCATAGATAAAGCAAGTCAAAATTTAATTGATCATTAAATTAAATAATTAATATACTTAAGCCTAAGTCGGGTTTGTTTGCGATAAATTAATAGAATATGTTTAACAATATAAAGACATCTCTTTAATGTAATCATAAAATGTTATTATTTTCTACATACATGTATTACTTTAATAACAATCATACGCACGCTTTTCATTTTGAATGCCGTTAGATTTTGCTAACATAGGAATAATCGTCTAAAGAATAATCCAATCTAGTAAGAGTATTAAAAAATATTGCAGGTAATAAAAACGAGTTTAAATAGTTTTGAATTAATAAAAATATAATAACGCTATAACCTTTCCATTATATATGTATAAACTTATAAAGATACACGTATAATTACTATGGCAATAAATGTTATAAGCGACAACTACAGTTGCTGGGGCTTTGTTGCCAGCTCCGTCTGCTCTGCGCAGGCAATAAAAGTACAGTTAGCGAGACCGAGGCAAAAAATACTGGGAATCAATGGAGATACACAATCTATAAAGTATTAGCTTCTCCTTCGGATCCGCGCAATGCTTTAAGGCGATCGACAAATTTTTGGAGTGTTACGTACACTTTTAAGTAAAGTAAGAAAGAAAAATTTATAAACCTTTCTTCATTGAGCCTTTACAAAGGACACTTGCATGAGGAATAATTTATATTTCTATCATAATTCATTTTCACTTGGCGTATTTGTATATCATATGGCAGATTTTGTAAATCTTATTACTAATTAATAGAAAATTCGCACATGCTGATAAATATTAGAGTATAGTCAACTTATTGATAAAAAACTAAAATATAATCAACTTGTTAATAAAATACTAAAAAAATAGTCAACTTATTGATAAAAGAAAAAGAATATAGTCAACTAATTGACAGAAAAACAAGAATTACAAGTTATTAGTTGGTTCGAGCAGCGCCATTCAGATGGTTCAGTGTTAGAATCGCTGATAACTGTGTTTATCACACCACTGTACGCTCCGCATCATTTCTTAATAATAGAGAAATTATACAAGTTATCTGTGTTTAAAAAATGTATCTGTTGTCTGCTTTATCAATATTTATAAAGAGCCGTTTCTAGTTTTTATGTCCAAAACTAGTAACTTCACTGTCAGATATAAAATAGGATTTTCGTTGAACGATTTGCATTTGACTCGAAGTCGCCATCATGACGACTCTGCCTCGATTAATCCTCCTTTATGGACTCGTAATGATAAATAATATCTACGTTGAATCAGGTAACTATAATAATTTTCACATATCTCTATATTTATGTACCTATCTTATACATATTTTATGTGATTAGCGTTAAGTTTAGGTGAAACAGATCATTTCGAATCAGCTCCATTTCTTGTGACAGACTGAGCTCTGAATTCTATTTTATTGTTCCGGATATTAGATACGATTCTACACCGACAGTGGGAAAAAGATTTTCTATTTGTGTGTGATTAATTACAGATATATTTCAACAAAGACTTATTAACTGTGATAAGCTAACAAACACAACTTTGTAATAACTAAATGAACTAAGACCAAAGAAAGGACCTTACAAAAATTACTCTGGGTAAAAGGCTCTTGTACGTGGAATATGCTACAGTGTGATATGAAAGAGTAGCAGCCAAAAGGCTTTTTGTATAAAAGTTTTTCTGTATAGTCGTGCCTATTTCTTGGAGTTGGCAGAGACTAAAGATTTTCACCGGTACAGACAAACTCTTATCGTCTCTTCTGCCCTCATCAATGTCACAGTCTCATCCCGTAAAGATTCTATTAACTTGGTTGCTTTCTTAAATTGTGTGTGGGAAGCATTACGCTTTTTTTTATACCTGAACTAACAATCAGGTAGACGGGCGACCTCATGGTAAGTAGTCACCGTCGCCTATGGACATTGCTAACACAATAGGCGTCGCCAATGCGGTGCCAGCCCCGAAGGACTGGAACTTATGTATATATTTGATATATTAATTTGTTTTCAGAAACAGCGCCACCGCATCTGATTCAAACTGAAACGTTCCAAGGCAACGGTATTATAGGTGTCGCTAGCGTCGCCGGAATGGCGTCGAGGAACGGCCGAGTCTCATCAAACGCGGAGGTCAAATTCTTCGCTTCCAACGACACAAAGACAAAACAGAACAAGGGTGTTGCGAAGCAGTGGAAGTTTTCGAAAAAAATCGGAGACGGATATGCGATGGGATCCGTCCAGGTTTACCCAGGGTCTGTTGTATCATCAGTGGCTTCGGTAGGACCGAGCAAAAATGATCTTCCAAACCCACTGATCAATTGGCCAATGTTGAACCAATTCCCTCCAACTCCAATTTTGGCAAGATCCAACCTCTCTCCGTACCCCTCTAATAACATTTTCGAAAATAATGATCCCGTAATACCGGATTTCGGTAATATCTGGCTATATCGTACATACAATCCGTTTTTACCGCTATGGCAATAAATTACCATCAATATTTTGATTTTATGTTGTTATTAATTTATAGTTATATCTCCAATAAATCAGCCCTAAATTAATAAATCACCTCTAATTACACCTTTATACATTATTTACCTAACTCCCAATTTTGATGTAGTAACCAGACAGCTGAAAAACTTCATATATACATACTATTCAATGTTTATAAAGGTATTTGTATTCAATTCGGACACATAACCGATCAAATACAGTCATCATACATTTTTTTCTAGGTGAGAATCAAACCACGACCCTGGGGCTTACCAGCCAGTCTCCGACCACTAGGCAAAGAGGCCAGTCAACAAATCTTTCATTTCGGTTCAATTCAGTATTTATTTATTACAATATTACGTGGAATATGTCAATCTGCTGTGTGTCAGCGAGATAAACTATAACCTCAACCTCATTTATTATGTGAGGAGACCCGCATCGGAAAGTAACGATAAATTGTCCGATTTCGCGTCACTGCAACCAGGACTCTACATTCTAAACTGAAACTTTGCAAATCTGTATCTAAATCCAGTAAGCAGTGAACGTTATCATAATCTCCAACTTTTTTCACACACACACAAGCCATTTGACATAGTGTCGATGGCCAGGATTATCTCCATGATGACTGGTTTAGGGAAGCGAGAAGGGATTTAATGCCATAATCTGTTGTAAGTCTCTTAAGTTCAAGTCCAGTGGACTTTAGTGACGGTGCAATATTTTAGTTCGTACACACAAAAGTTCTAAAATCACACTTCTGTGCTGATGTTTTGTCGTATGTCGTTTCGCGCGTTGCTTTGTCGCATGCTGCTTGACGCGTTTCTCCTTCCCACGCGATGCAGTTAGAAATCGTACGCGAACTGTCGCCCGCTTTTGGCGTTATGCAACTGTACCGCAGGTCCATTCCGCACTCAGTTTTCAACTAAAATTGCGTTAGCCAGTGGTAATTTTGCAACAACGCAGCCAGTAACGTCAAAAACATCAAATTAGCTATCTGAAGTCAATATTGTTTATTTGAGTGTATTAAAGCTGGCTTACATATGGAACTAGTCTGTATAGTAGCAGTTCCGACCACAAACACACTATCCCTGCGAATAAGAGCTCGATAAAGTTAAATTAATTTTTTCCGACGTATATATTTTACTTGTGATCTCTTCTTCTGATTGATATCTTAGTGTCCCCTTAGAGCCACAATTTAAGCTAATATTTAACTTCAGAGAGCCGCTTCGCTACGATGAATGTGAGAGGCAGACCAGATCTAGAGGCTAAAGGTATTTAAATCCTGAATCTCCGCTTACACCAATAGAAATGAAGCTTAACTGTATAAAAATGTTTTTTCTTTTGTTTATAAATTACTAGTATAGTATATGTGATTTATGTGATTTCTTTTGTTAAAGAAATTATAGTACTTATATAAAAGAAGTAAGATGCAATTGTCTTTTATATAAATAGTCGAGAATAGTCCTCCGTAGGCGGCGGGGCGCCAGTGTCGCTGGAGGCCGGCGCGCGCGCGCGTCACTAGTCATTAGTCATTAGTCGCGATGCGCGCTATCCTGCTCCTGTCCTTGCTATTTGCCGCCATCGTCATCTGCGTCGCCGCACCGCAGTCCAAACATCAACTATCTAGTCACGGTGAGCTTTAATATTCATTCGCTATTCATACATATATAAATCAACCAAGATGGCATCGCTACTTAATTTAAAAAAATGTGTAAATCAATGACAGATGACGTTTCGTTTTTTTTGCCATAAATCCAGTTGTTTTTGTCTTATTCACCCACGTTGCTTAACAACGTTGTGTGATTATTTGAGCAACCTTTCGCCGTACATATGTAAAAATATCAATGAACTCTTCTGTGGACGATTTTTTTGTAAGCGTTAGTATGCTTCGTTTTTGCGATACATCTGTCTCGTTTCTACACCGATCCTCATGATATGCGGTTGTAAATAGTAATCGCCGTAATTAAGTAGGTTAGAAGCTGTTTGCAATGCACAGCACTAACGCCAAGGTTCAATAGCTGCTCCACTGATGGCCACAATGGGTCTTTGTGTGCACGAGTTCACCTTATACGTAACAGACATTTTATTGCACTATGTTCCATTATTTAAACCTCCATTAAGGGTCAATGAACTTCATTTTATACTAATTTCATTCTTATTTGAGTTTATGTCAACTTAAACTTTGTAAATTTTTATTTAAAATCATATGTTTACGATAGGTACGAAACAAAGACATGTTTTTAATATAAAAAAATGCATTGTCTGTTCAAGAATGGAAGGTTATTTTTTACCTAAGAAATAAGTTGCCATTCTTATAAATTCAATGACATCTGATTCATGAAGGAAAATCCGATAATTTTACCTCTGTCACTTTATTATAATCGTTTAATCAAAGTTATTATGTTGGAAAAAAAATTACGTTAATTTAGGGATCCAAAGTAATTTTCCTCATTAAACTAGTCACCTATAATCTGATTAGTATGAAATAATGTTAACGTTGATTTAAATCAAATTATTGTTAGATCTTCTGTGTCTTAGGTTTAATTATCTATATAAATACGTACTTAACCTTTCACATATTGAATATTTATCTGTTAGCTGATTATAACATAGGCAATGACTAATTTAGGACCAGATCGCCGTGTGTGATTTGGCGCACGTTATTATCATTATTAATTTTATTTACAATAAAATACAATATTCTCCAAAATTTTACCATCGCAATCAATCTCGCTAGACTCCAATAAACTTACTAGAAGATGTTTTAAACGAGTTTTCAAGCAAGAAATAAAATCAGCAGACGGATGAACTTTTAACGACAGTCCTCGCCTGCATCGCCGTGCGACGCTCAAAACGTGATCTACAAGATTCGCGGCTGCAATCAACATGCAAATCTATCAAAAGAAACGAATGTATAATCACTATTACAGTTCCATAACTAAATAGAAAATAATAGTTTAGTCTATGGTACTATTTACGGTGTTTATTATGATGCTTTCGATTTCTAATATAACAGTTTTTGTTTACGAGGATTCTAAGTTATTTAAAAGATACTGGCCCCCAAAAAGGAGACTGGAGCCGGATTTCCTATATTAAAATCCATTAGACTACCTAGAAAAAATATTTTTGATTGAAGTGATCTTTTTACTACGGTATATTGAGATAGGATTTAAAATATTCTTAGACCTTAGAAATGGTTTGTGACTGACTGCCAAAGTACGCAGTCTTAGTCGTAGTTAAATATTTTGCATTTGATAAGCCAATTCTTATATAATACAGTATAACGTATTAAAATAACGCTACTAATCTAAAATAAAACAAGAAAACTCTCGGTGGCATCAGCCGGAAAGGTAGACTAATCGTCAACAATCAAATCGGGGATATGAATTATTTTTTAACAGCCGTAAACATTGCTTTTCCAGATGCAGATGGCAAACCGTTCATTGAAGAAGTTGTCGTGGAGTCGGTTCTTCACGTGAGGAACCCCGCGTCTGCGGCGAGACAGTCGCGCACCAACACGCAGACCAACCTGGCAGATGGCGCTAGGGTCGCGGAAACAAAGAACAACTAACAACTTTATAATTAATGTACTTAACTAAAACCAATGTTACTAATTAGTGAAGAGTTCTGAAGCATTATGTCTACTTTATAATTTTAAAGAACAAAATACATCTTCAAATAGTTTTAAATTTCAGTCCATATCATAGACAAAAGGTCAATGATTATGCCTGAAATAAAAAAAATATAATGTAGTGTCTGGTTTGGTATGCAATAAAAAGCAAAGACAATGCTAAGAACTGGGATCGGTGTTCTTAATCAAATTGTTAAGAAATATTATAGAGGCAAATATAAAAAATAACGAAACATACACAGTCTATTTTAATTAGTATTTTTTGTTGTTCATCAACAAATCATGCTTCAAACCTATCTATAAATGTTTTTAAACAATACATTATGATTTTCTCCTTCCTATCATTTAACAACATGTCTATCCAATAATCTTGCTATATCCCAACAATTTACATTACAAAATTCGATTCTTTGATAATATATTTACTCCTCAATGGGATCTAGACAGAATAGAGTTAATTTTCTAAGACATTTAAATATGGATTACATGAAGGATAAAAGGCTACAGGACTGGGAATCCCGTTAATGAAGGCCTGTTACCATTTTTACTAACTAATAGTTAACAGCTGCTAGTAACTAACTAACAGACGCAAATTTAATTTAATCTAAACGCCTCTCTTAACGAAATAGCAATGTTACGAAAGTAAAATCGAATTGCTATTCATTGATTAAATTCGCAGATAATTAAGGAGATCATTAAACACAGATAATTAACAAACCGCATTGATTTTCTAAATTCAAATCGCCACAGATTAACTATTTTTTTCATTTAATCTAGTAAACAGGCTACTAGTTATCCGCTTAAGTTAAACCACGCTATAACAAGATAGGAAGACATCGTGAGGAAATGTATACATTTTAATGTGCCCCTAAGAAAATGAGGAAAGTAATAGGATCAAACTTTACCTCATATAATTATGAGAGGAATCTCGTGACCATTCATGCAACAACAGAGGAACTGATAATGCTATAGACGAAGTAAAGGAAACTCGAATCTTGTACGTACATCTTATGTAGCACATAAAAATGCTTATTAAAATACGGGAAATATAACTTTAAATCGTTTTAATTGTGAACTACGCCTGCCGTAATAGATAGGGTAGATGCTGGTAGGTCTTAGTACGATGCGATATGAATATTAAATGTTAACAAGACAAGACATCTAATGTTCGTTCCTCGGTAGCCAACAGATAAATGTTCAGTACCTAAATAACGTCAGCTATGCTACCGTTTCGTACGATATAACGATACGATATGAATATTAACCGTGCATTTCATTGTTCTATATCGCACGTGGCACTGAGAACACACTTGAGATTCGATTTATTGATCATAGCGTGACATTTAAATATGTTCGTGAAGCCGGTGGAGATTAAAGGAGTCTCTGAAAACTACTTCTCATATTACCACGAAAAGATACTTAATATTCATTATATATATTTTTGTATAATAATTCCGTCGAACAAAACATTATCATGTTAATTTAATTTTTACCTATATAAAAATTGATTACCTACGCCTAATTAATAAATAACATTATTTGACGAGGAAATCAGTCAAGCATAATTGGTATACATATTCGTTATTCGGGTACTTATTATTTACTCTTAAATCAATATTCATAAATGCCGGGCCCTTTGACCTAACTTAAATCGATATTGATAAAATGAAATAAATAACCTTAGACTACCGGATATGGATATTAAAATAATCAAGGAAAACACTCTGTTTTGTAATATATCTCTACCCTTACCTTACCCCAGACCTATCATGCTTCAATTACTTTAATATAACTGAATTTCTACTCGATTTTTGAGATTGTAAACTCCACATCAGCCAGTATCTAACCCTATCATCGTAGTTAATAAATGATACTAAAACTGGCTGGAAAGATTTCAAAAGTCGGGGTGTATGATAGATTAAAAAAAAAAGTACAAAATCGGATAATGTTATTCATAGATCGCGACGCGGTCGGACGGACAATGAGACGGGCGCGCGTCGCGAATATCGTACCAGCGCGCTTTACATACAGGCTGCGCCATTTGCATACGGCGCATCGAATAACTACATCGAAAATAAACACGCCATTGCGAATGTGCAGCGCGGAAACGACACAAGCTGCTCGGAAAAATTGGCCATCAAAAAAAATTATAAAAAGGAAAAAACTGTAGCTGTCTATTCACGCGCTTTGTTTGGTCCAAAATGATGCAGATCTACAACAAAATAAACAATAGGATCTATATTATAATAATTACATACAATTGCATTAATAGCTCACCAAATTAAGCGATTTTTTATCGAATGAATGAATGGATATGTATTTGAATGTTCTAATAATTTATCGCATCAATGAAAATTTCAAATAAAATTTCAAACGTGCAAATAATAAATTGCAATCGAACAACATTTTAATAGATCTTCATCTCAAGTGTGAACAATGAAGGCGACTCAATAAAATTAAACGATAAGTTACTCTGCTTTTCACGAGCATTAGGTACTGAAAATATTATAAAGGAAAATGTTTGGTGGGTTGTTGCGTCTTTCATACATTTCAATTTTTGGAACTGAAAAGAGACACGATTGAAAACATTATCTAATACGGCGCACGCTGTACAAATGGCGAGAATAGAGGCATATTTGAATACAATCAGCGGCGGCTGAAGGAGGCGCCCCGTTAGAGGCGCGCGCGCACCATCAGCGATTAGTTATACCGTGAGTATGTGCGGAATACGGTTAACGCACAGTCCACGCGAGGGAACAGAAGCGCAGGACAATACCAACACAGGTGAAAAGGCATACCGTAGCGCAAGACAATACAAATACAGGCCAAAATGACGAATGTGTTCCATAGTGCAGGAGAATATCAACCTAGGCAATTACGAGGAGACGTTAAAGGAAAAATATGTAACTGAACATCAACAATTTACAGAAATTCACAGAATAATTTCTATCAGATTGGGACATTTTTAAGCGAGTTAGAAGTTGCTCACTTCGATATTACGTAATATATTTTGCTAATAAAGAAAGATTCGCGTAAATCATTATTGTTATTTCAGTGTGTATTACATTATATTGATTCGCCGTCAGATCTATTGTTTCTAGTGAGCTTGGAGGCGCTTCCGCGGACCTTGCGTAGGCATCAATGTGTGTAACAACGAAGCGCTCTCTGCTTGCTCGCACGTTGTATGCATGCAGCTTCTCGGAAGCCGGCATCACGCGATTTTCATGCGCGGGCCGTCATTGATTTGTGTAATGTCCATTTTTGCGTGCAGTCCCCGCTTTATTCCGCTGATAATTCGAATCGTCGGCACATCTTTCGGTACGACTTTATTATTGTTTTTATAACCCGCGCCAAAGTCACGTACATTCAAATCGGCGAGAGCATAAGCTATCTTTCGCTCTGTGATCGCAAACTTCAACAGTCGATTACCGGGACGTTGCTCTTTAGAACGAGCGGCGTAATGAAGTAATCGATACAAATAGGACGCGACTATAACAAATGCTCGCTTTGATGGCGACAAAGAAATTAGTATGCTTTGAAAATGGTCTTAGGTGTTGCCATCTACTAACCAGTTAAAATAAACATAGCAAAAGACATTTAGAATTTACGCTTAGAATATATTATACTTATTATCATGTATACTTATATTCTATCTTCAGCAGAAAAGCGGATTGTTTTAACTTCTTCACTAAGTCACATCGCTATTAATATGCCGCAATGTCCACCCGAAGCTCACTGTCCAGTGAATTTCCAGCGGTTTGGTCCGACGGGGAACCTCATTACGTTTTTGATTAACTACCGCTAGACGACACTAAAAATAAAGTGGTAAAGACACCCGAATACTTATTCCACGATTATCGCATCGCGACCTTGCAACAAATCACGGTAACGATGTGTGGCCCTTGAAATCGTCCAAAATATAACGCCATCACATCTATCTTTGTCGAAATGATCGTAAGGCGGTTGAATTACAATACGTTTAACGTGTATTTCCGTAAATATCGCACTATATTTTATTATTGTAAGTTCTGTGAGTTCGCGTAGAATCTAGATTAGCTAATGAACCTGCACCTTCTAGAATCTAGATTATCTAATGAACCTCCACCTTCTAGAATCTAGATTAGCTGATGAACCTCCACCTTCTAGAATCTAGATTAGCTAATGACCCCGAACCTTCTAGAATCTAGATTATCTAATGAACCTCCACCTTCTAGAAACTAGATTAGCTAATGAACCTCCACCTTCTAGAATCTAGATTAGCTAATGACCCTGAACCTTCTAGAATCTAGATTAGCTAATGAACCTGCACCTTCTAGAATCTAAATTAGCTAATGAACCTCCACCTTCTAGAATCTAGATTAGCTAAAGAACCTTTTTGGTTTAGCAACGTTTACCTGACCTTGCCTGAGGGTGAACAGAACGGTTCTACACTAAATTTTCTAATACACTTGTCTTAATATGGAACGCCAGGGCTGATGAGACAGCGGGGAATTTCGCTGCAAACTACAGCGATCCATGTATCATACTGTGACAGATCTCATCCCTAACTCTTTTATGTGAAGAATTATTATTATTATTATATTATTATGTCAACAAAAACGATTTGGACGGTTGCAACGCATACCAATATGTATTTGACAGTGTTCTGTTACAGATTTTGTCTATTTCCTGTCTAATACAATATTTGAATATGTAATGCTGTAATAATTTAAATTTGACTGGCCTCGTGGTCGAGTGGCTAGAGACCCTGACTGTGAAACCGGAGGTCGTGGTTTATTGGTTAAGTAGGTATGTAATAATGGTGTGTTCCTTACGGAGATCCCGGAGGCCTCCAACAGCGCTGAGGAGGCCACCGAGGGGGTTTTAGTGCGGTAGGA
>DWQT01001321.1:0-17296 GCA_018244895.1 Myscelus amystis hages
ATTAAATTAATGTTGAAATGGAAATCGTGCACCGTTTCGTTCCTTATTTAATATCATTTGATTAATCAACGTAAGAGAAGAGAGATAGTATTCCTCGATAAATGAGCTATATAACACTGAAATAATTTTTCAAATCAGACCAATATTTCCTGAGATTAGCGCGTTCAAACAAATTGACAAACTCTTCAGCTTTATATTATTAGTATAGATTCACGAAGCGATCGACTCCTTCGAACGGATATCGTTTTTGGCGCGCAAAACGCACTGAGCCACCCTGTGTCTCGTGTGCGGAACGTCGGCCATACATTATTATTGTTACGAGGATATGTGTGAAGTTGCTTCCGGCGCTCTCTCCGTTGTCCCTGTCATCTCATCCATTATGCAACGACAAATGGGAACGAAGTGTATGGATATTAACGTGGGCGCACAGGATCTGTTACATGGTAATACTCGCCTCTTTACTAAGATTTATTACATTAGAATCAGCTACGGAATTATATTTACGTGTTTTCGTGTAAGATCTATAGACGATTGTCATGCATTGCCATAAAATGACTTGTAATGTTGACTTATGTTTACTTTTTTTAAACGAATACACGGAAAAACCGTTCGAATTTAAATCAGGCCGAGCGAAGTAAGTCGCCGGAAAATAATCTCAGCACTTTTTCAAATGGGACCGTTGCCAATTGTATTTTATTCTTTATTTTCAATGCAAAGGGTTCAAAATAGAATGCATTTATTACTCTTATTAATCTTTATCTATGACTAACTGTTGCGATACGTAGTTTCAAAGTGAACAATCAAACGTAGGACTTTTACGGCGGAGTTTAAATAAAACATTTACTTCAACGAAACGATCGAACAAGAAACTGCGTCTTCACTGACACAGTTGGGTGAAGACACGACAAAAAAGGACCCTCGAGTCGGGTGCTGTGCCAAAAAGAAAAAAGTTCCTTTAAAGCTTTTAAAACTTTTCCTACAAACTAAGAATGGACGCGAGCTACTTCAGTTTGACTGTTTTTAGCACCGGCCGCTCGAAACACTCGACCCAATGACATAATTGTGAATATCAACAATTCACTATTTCGGACTTTCGGTTTCGTTGCCTTTTCTCATATTCTCCATTGTGTTCGTATTTTATAATTGTGTGCTAATCTTGTGAGATAAATAAATTGTTCTGTAACAAAAGATGCTAATGCGTCATTTCAAGACAAGGTTTGAAAATAAAGTAATACGGTAAAGTAATTCAATAACCATGATTTCTGAAACCATTTTTTTTTTCAAACGGGAATTTCAATCCCAAGAAATACTATACACTAATTTTGCCTTTTTTTAAAATTTGGAATAAGCTGACATTTGACTGGAATTTCGCTAGATGGTAAGCTATGATGTGGGCAACAATAACCTATCCACTCTATGTTCGAAGTCCTATACTAGACCTAGTACTGGAGATTTCCAGACTAAATCTTCTCAAATATGAATTTCAAATGAAACATTTTCGAATCTTTGTTGACAGTCAATGATTCAGCTGAAGGAGCGGAAAGAGATGGACGAGGCGTTCAAGAAGGCGCAGAAGCCGTGGGCGAAGCTGCTGCAGAAGGTTGAGCGCACGAGGCTCGAGTACCACACGGCGTGCAAGCAGGAGCGCACCGCTCAGAACCAGGAGCGGAACGCCAGCGGCGACAGTTCCCTCAGCCCCGACCAGGTACGTCCGCGCCATTGGCCCCAGCACAAACCTCAAGCGGCAAAGTATTAATCCGGTAGCGACAAAGTATTAATACGGTAGCGACAAAGTATTAATACGGTAGCGACAAAGTATTCCTACGTATGTATATTTTTCTAATTTGGAATCAGTTAGCCAAAATTTGTCCCATGCACATTTCTTATTTATATAACTACAGTGTGATAATCTAGTGGTTTGAAATTCAGCCTCTCATTCCGGGGTCTGGCTAAATAGTTATTGACTTCAAAGTTTCTAAAACTACTAGTTCGTTTAAAAAATATTCTGGATGTTATTTATTACGGAATATTAAGAATTAATATGCTAATGTAATCCCATTATTTTACCCAGTTTCACAGCGCTCTTTAATGTAAACTCTCTTCGTAAACTTTTACTTAATACGTTATTTTATTTACTTTGTTTGTTATACTGACTTTTATATTATATTTAGTATTCATCACGGAAATTTGAAAGTTGTTAGGGATGAAACTTTCCTTGAAAACTTCACCCATTTGTTTATAAAACTTTGATGTTCGGTGTCTTGATGTTTTATTATTATTAACTAGGTGAGCCCGCGACTTCGTCCGCTTTTAAATTTAAAAAAACGTTATTATCGCAGTTTGTACAATAATTCTAAAATATAAGTAGCCTAAGTAACTCTTTGTTACCACTGGCTATCTGCCAGTGAAAGACCCGTCAAAATCGGTCCAGCCGTTCCAGAGATTATAGAACATACAGACAGACAAATATTGTAAAATAATTATGTATTAAGTAAAAGGCGGGTATTTTAATATTATAAACAGACATTCCAATTTTATTTACTTGTAAACATGTTATTGATATGGCCCACTTTGAATGTAGGTTTCGTGTGTTTTAATAAAACATTATATGTCGGCTCACGTCGTTAAACTTGTAATGATGCATTTTTGATGTGAAAGCGATCGTCATGTTCGTCATGTTATTGTATGTATACAAGCTTTTGACCGCGGCTTTGCGCAACCTACCTAACGTAATTTTTAAAATACAAACAATAAATATTTGACTTTTCTTTATTAATCAATATAATATATTTATAAACATATATAATGTGTTTCAATATAAGATATTTAATAAGGTAACAAATAAGTAAAATCAACTGGCTGAACTATATTGTAGGTAAGTCTAGTCATCATCTTCATTAATATGAAATTACAGCTAAAGGCTTGTTGCTAAATTAACAATTGTATAAATAAATAAAAAACATCTGCCGAATACATAAATAAAAAAGTGGTTTGTACACGTGCGGTTGTAAAGTCTTACGTGACAAATGTACGCCTAGTATGTGAGTGCCCTAAGCCATCGTTCAATATTCAGCGCCGTTCCTAAAGCTGCTATTAACTTGGTCAGTGTACACTCGCCATTGTAACGTAGGCAGCGTTCACATCGATCCACAGTCCGCGCGAGGTGATTGACCACGCTTCCGTCTCTGTTCGTATTGGCCTCGATAACCACTTGGAAATCTATGCTTTTCGTTTATGACAAGTTTAGTATGTAATAGCCCTATGCCTTAGTTCCTGGCCATACAAGACCACAGTCACACCTATTTCTGCCTTATAACTGCAGTGCTAAGCGCTGCTGTGTTCTGGTTTGAATGGTGTGGTAAGTGAGACATACTTTCTCGAGGTATTCCAGCTTAGTGCTCAGGGGTAACGGCGCATCTGTGGTCGACCTGAGATAGGAATCTAATCTTATCTGGGGTCGGTTACAAATGGACGGCAGTAGCCACTTACCGTCAGATGGACTGCATGCTCATCTTCTACTTCCATATTATAAAAAAAAACCCTCCCTAAAAGCCCCCAGCGCCCACAAAAAGAGCGTCGTAGCCCACTTTGAGAAACACTGCTATAAACGACAATGCAGGAAAGAATATAAAAGTCGTTTTGTTCGAAAGTCCTTTGTCCTCCACTGAATTACTCTTCACGTTCGTAATTTATAGTTCTCAAAAGAGAATCGTCCTAGTTTTTTATCTTTCAGTCTTCGATAATTGTACCTACTCGTATGTTAGCATTCAATTGTATGAAATAACAATTAAAATATTACGAGTACTAACAAAACATTAGAGATTTTGTATTTATTTCACACTAACCGACTTGTTAACCCCGTGGTTGGTGTATTGGATCGTTCATACGCGGGTCGTGGGTTCGATTCTCAACCTGTACCAATATTTGTGTGATGGAATCTAATCTACTTAGTTCTGTATCTGGTTGCAATATCTTATAAATAAAATAATATATAAATAAAACAAAGTCGCTTTCGCTTCCTGTCCGATTTTAATCGCCCTAAGATAGTTATATTAATATTATATCGAGTGATTTACACATTTTTTAAAGTTGCGTGTTTTATATTAAATTATAATAAATGTAGTTTTTCAACCTTGAAAAGAATACCTATATTTCGAAATAACTTTTATATAACAATACGATAATGAGTCGCATCGGTTGTCGCGTTGAAATCACGAGTGTCGCATCAGGCGAGGCGATAT
The DNA here is from genome assembly GCA_018244895.1 of Myscelus amystis hages. Classification (NCBI taxonomy): domain Eukaryota; kingdom Metazoa; phylum Arthropoda; class Insecta; order Lepidoptera; family Hesperiidae; genus Myscelus; species Myscelus amystis. The sequence goes on from DWQT01001321.1 coordinate 4,242, forward strand.
ACGCTCGCGTACAGCGCTGTTAACGCGATAAGCGTTATATTGATGTGAAGCGAATACTCGTGACATATCTTGATTTTTCTGCATGTACACTCGAGAAGAAAACGCTTATAAAACATTAATGTATTTTAATAAATCACGATCGGTTTTAAATTAATAATTGATCTGTTAGGTCATTCCGGTCAGTGACAGCTTATTTTATAACCTCATTAAAATCAATAATACTTATTTAAAGACTTTTCAACCGTTATATCATACCTATATATTTCGTAGTGCCTTCATTTTGTGAAACAGAAGGACGTTTAATGAGATCGCCTTCGAACAAGACGGTGTTTTTTTATTTTCTTTATTGACATGTAGTGAGGACGAAAGAGGTGAACATTTAACTACCGTATATACCATACCGAAATACCTTGTAGCCAGTTTAGTGATAATATCGGTCGATAAAACAAACCTGGTTATATTTATAAAAAAAAACAATAAAATAATACGAATAAAGTAAAATGCGTTTGAAAGAAGCCTTCGTCAACAGTAATATATATTTTTAATTCAATAAAAATAAATGTTTGTAGTGAACAGTTTTCTACCCGACTGTACTCACAAAACAACAAATGCTACTGACACACTTGCATGTCGATTAGCTGCGCTGTTTATCTACTCGTGTATCTGGAAATATGTTATCGATATCGCATTTCAAAGAAATAAATTGTAGTTTAAAAAAAATCGTAAAACATTCACTTTAATACTAAGACGAACTAAAAAATCAGAGAAAGATCGACACCTTTATTTGTATAATCATATAATTATAGAGTTTATAGAACCATTATATCAATCCATATTTTGCTGTTTACGGTGTACGAATTTGCGGTATTTTTAAAATAATGATATAATTAAAGTAAAAAATAATTCAAATATACATACATTTTCAACAGCGGTAATAACTTAAAAAAATATGATAAAGAATCAGAATTCACATGAAGATTGATAAGAGCCGATTTATAAAATCGATAAAGTTTTAATTACATCAATGATCCGCAATAATTAATCTGCGATATAATCAAAAATATTTGTGACGATAAATTATTTTGGAAACTTTCGTTTTATTACAAAAAATGATATGCATTTAATAAATAGGATTATTCTATTACTGCTCTTAGGTTCCGTATACACTTTATTTATGTTCACGACATTTAGAATTGTTTCAACCAAGCGAATAAAGGAAAACCAAAATGGTACAAATTAAATGAACATTCATAATAATATTTTCATACCACGCGGTGTGCATGTTGTAAAAAAACGTAACAAAATCAAAAACCGTATCAAACACTCAAAAGCAATAAGATCGGGTGAAATAAAGTGATAGTGGTTTACCGGTTTAGATAGGGGATAAAATACGGGAAGCTTTTCAACTTTCGAAGCGCTTCGTCGAGGCAGGCAATTCCCTCGAGTTCGGAGCACCACAAAGAGAGTCAAAGGAATTTTCTCTAACGAACTTTTCATGTTGCAAGCCTTCTTGAGCGCCGTGTTCAAATGCCAAACTAGCCTTTAGTGTGTCACTTAATTAGCATTCAACGTAGCGATGTTAGAACTATAAATGTAACGACCTACTCCGAGTAAAAAGGGAAACATGGTACTAATAATTAAAGGGGAGGATCACGAAAACGATTGTAATGAAGAAGGCACTGTATGTTCCAGCTAACAAGCTTAAAGAATTTCAAAATTTAAACTTTAACAAAACTCTTTCTTTATATATCGAACAGTTTTTTCTCGGACGCATACCGGGAATGCACTGCGATACTATCCAATTTCCCCCCCAAATTTCCTCGAACGCTAATCAGATCTCCCGATTTCGTTCACGAAAATAACCCCGGTATCTGGTTAAACGGCGAAAATAAACCACTCCACAGCTCGGTGACGTCACCGCGCCCACGGCTCTTCTCGTGTTTTCTTCAAGTGTCCGGGAATGTAGTCTTCATATACTGTTTGATTCAAATTGTTCGATTCGAACACTATTTTGTATATAAAACAGGTATAAAACAGCACGTCAGTAGAGATAGGAATATTTGGCATTCGTCCTCTCTGCCTACCATATGAGACACTCGGTCTGATTTTATAATGATAATAAATAATAATAATAATATAGAAGTTGAATTGAATCGGATTCTCACAAATTGGCTTTGGAAAACATTGACAAAAATTCCCAAGGCGTGTTAGTAATCTTCATTCTATTAGCGAATGATATTCCATTTCAACGTTGCAAATACAACTGTACAAAGCTGTGTACCGTATTGCCACTGGGTAGGCGGGTAGTATATTAGATTGGTGTCGATTTTGTCGCAAATAGCCGCAGAGATTGCGTGGTGGGACGTGATGCGGTTATCGGAACCGCGATGGACAATGTTGGCTCGAGACGCTCCGTATCGTAACAGGAGCGATAGAGAATCATAATTGCATGTACCATTAATACAGAACCTTTGTTGAACCTTTAATCTCACACGTTCTGAGATAATTTCTGAGGTTATACAAATCTGTATTGATTTTTTAATGTTTCCGAACGTGTGTGTGCGGCTAGCGTGGTAGACTAAGGGCTAAAACCCTCAGAGTATTAGAGAAGACCTGTGTAAATTTAAAACTGATCGAAGATCTCATCTCCAATCTGTCTTTCTCCCTCTCTCTCTTTCTCTCTCCTTCTCCTCCCTCCAATTGTGCCGATCAATAGTAAAACACTTTAGCCTTCGGAAAGAACGCATTAATAATACTCATAGCACTCCTCATAATGAATGGTCACGATGGTTCGTAAGGGTACATACTCGTATGTATCATTAGCAAAATCCAATGTCCGTTGAACCTTTCGGCCAACGACGGCAAGGACGCGAAGGGCCGTTCGCATTACCGCGCAATGTCACTTCATTAGCCGTGACATTCGCGCTATGTCCGATGTTCGTGCGTTCCGTTTGTGGAGCCGTTAAATAAATGCTTTTGTACAGTACGATGTATATCTTAAATTATATCATGTATCTTCTAAAAGATTTTTTGTATACCATTGCTCAGCATGTATTCTCAGCATTGGAAATGTTTGAGATTATAAAATGTTTATGCACTCGCAAATTATGATAGCACAGTTCGTTGAAACGAAAACAGAACACAAAATAGAACACAATCAAACAAAAATAATAGCAAACAGGGCAATAGAAAACCAAATTAATGTCTATGGTACCCAGATTAAAAACATTTAGTTTCTACAGGAAAAACCACCTAGTGTTATGTCTATAATGTCTCAGTACTGGACTGTTATTCCGATAAAGGCAGGGGAAGCCCCGGACATTAATCCATTGTAACAGACACTTGGTGCTCTGCAGATGTCCTGCCGTTCTCTCGGCGGATGTTCCCGTAGCGATCTTCTATGCTCTGGAACGATAAAACGAGTGCGTTCTACCGAAACGCCACGTCGAACGGTTCACGCGTCAGTAGTTCTCAAAGGCGCTTGTGACACGACTCGAGTAGCGTTTGCGTGGATGCGTCAGCTTGTAACTTTGTAAAGGCATTGGCATACTTCACCTATTCACCTCTGCAGTTCGACTCCGGCGGCACCACCGCCACACCTATTTCTGTCTTATAACAGCAGTGTTAACCGGCGCTGTGTTCTGGTTCGAAGGGTGTTGTAAGGGAGACATACTTTCTCGAGGCATTCCAGCTCAGTCCTCAGGGGTAGCGGCGCATCTGTAGTCGACCTGAGATAGGAATCTAATCTAATCTGGAGTCGATTACAAATGTCCATGGGCGGCACTAGCCACTTTACCATCAGGTGGACTGCATGCTCGTCTGCTACTTCCATATTATAAAAAAAATTCTTCAGAGAGGAGAATTTTGGGTTAAAACTCTTTTGGACAATTTGTAGATTAGTAACTCAGGTATAGGTATCCGTTGTGTTACCACTACTACCACAGTCCACTCCCCTCTCTCTCTCCTCTAAAATGTCGCTCAACAGAATACAAGTTTATAATGCATCTTGTACACGATTGCAAAGTGAGTCGCAATAATCCGGTGGTATAATCCGTCACCCGGTTGTGGGTCGGGACCCGGGTAAATTACTAATGACCGGCCACTCTGATTAATGAGTCTGTCGAGTTCGCTTGCTACTCGTCATAACGTTCTAGCTAACGTTGATCCTGCCACTGCGAGAGCCGTCTCCAGCAGTGGACCAATAAACGCTTATCTGAATTGGGTTCGGACTGCTTTAGCTTTGTCTTGTTCCGTCTTGAAATTGATAGATTGGCAGGAACCGTTATTCAAAATTGCATCTCAGTCATCCACAGCTGACCTCGCAGTCTTACGGCAAGCCTATTTATTATAAAAATACGAAATGCCTCCTTAAATATTTAACGAATTTAATAAGTTAATTTTTACAAACAAACCTGTATAGTTTTACGTTGTTAATCCGTTGCCCATTTTATGCTCGTTCGTGAATAGAATCGATTTTTCTCTCAATCGTATTAATCGAATCAAGTGTCCGCGGGTAATATTGCAATCGATTCCAGCCGAAAGCGCCCCACGTGCTCGGCTGGTTACGTTGTATAATCGATAGTATGTAACCGAGAACAATTAAGCGTGTCAAGTTATCCGAAACGGGTATGTTGTGTTAGTTACGACGGCGTGGCTTATGTAAGCCCGGTATGTGGGTTACCTGGCCGTAGGGCTGTCACTCGCGCTCGAATAGATTTTTTTTTTCAATTATTTTTGATTTTTTTATTCAGACGTACCGTTGTTATAGACGCAATGATGCTAATTGTATAGTCATTTGTCATTTAAAATAATTTTCCAATTTTTGCATATTTTGTCTTATACTCGAACAAGAGAAGTCAATTTATCTGACACAATTATAAGTATTATATTTTTGCTGTATATATGAACATAAAGTTTTTATTACTTTTTAATTACGCAAAAATACTAGTCTGAAGTCTACCGATCCGCATTTGGCCAGCGTGGTAGATTATGGCCTAAATCCCTCTCACTCTGAGAGGAGACCCGGCCGAGCAGTGGACCACTAAAAAAGGTAAAAAAAAGGGAATTAGTTACCTAATTTTGCTAAGGGTTAATGAACACGATCGTCAACCCTAGTGCACGGCGTACTCATTGGCGCAATATTGTATTCCTCGCCTGAACGTGATAGGCGCCTGCCATTAGTTGTACTCAAATACAGAATATTGCTAATGTTTGACATCCGAGCGAGTGCTTACTACGCGATAACAACCGTACCGTTCATTATTGCGAAATTTAAACACGGACCAGACAATGCCACTTTTTGAAAATGGAATAATTTTAAATTTTTCATTCTAAACCGGCGTAATGTAAATTCGTATTCGCTAGATTAAACTGTGGTCAGTATATATTTCACAATGAAATTGAATTGTATATTAATGATTAATGAAACAGGCACAAAGTTGCTTCTTTACTTGATAGCCATCACTTTTGATTTTACTACATTGTTGCATAAATAATTTGTACCCGCTTTGTAACTAGAACTCTATAATACTATTATTTATCTTATTACCTGTATCTAGATACATCTATACAAATTGCCTGTCTATCTGTTTGTTCAGGCTAATCTCTGGAACGGCTGGACCGACTTTGACGGGACTTTCACTGGCAGATAGCTGATGTAATAAGGACTAACTCAGGCTACTTTTATTATGAGTTATGTATTTTTGTATTTTTAGTTAAATTTAAACACGGAATTTATGGATATAGGGATAGGTTAAACACTGTATTACATTTTTTTTTCTCGATGAAAAGCGGTAGGTATAATGAACCCCCTTCTCCTCGCTGCATTAGTGATGTCTGATTGCTCGGCGATCAGCCGACCTTCGCTCTCTAAGATCAAGCCGGTGTGCTCGATAAGCGACTAATTAGATTAGTCACGTATAATTAAATTTTTTAATTTCAACGAAATTGGAAAGTATTCGCACAGAAAATCGTCAAGACACCTGCACGCCTTATGTTTTATAATGTGTATTAATATTATTCTGAGATGCGTGAATTCTAGCGATCCGCATTTGACCAGCGTCGTAGACTATGAGAAGCTTATGAGAGGAGACCCGATCCAGCGATGGATTAATAAAAGGCTGAAAAGAGAAAAGAAGAATCAAGTTGAGTCACAGTTCCTTTCGCGTTGAGTTTCCACTCGACACACAAACCCTAACGACTAATTAATTGGCCGCCGCCGTTCTATCGCGACCAGCGCCGATCCTATCGTCATCCGTCGGCCTAGAACAACCTATCCGGTGTCGGACCGGAAATTTAATGTCGGCCCGCAGACATCGGACACCTGACGCGGGTGTTGAGTTATGATAACACTGATGAGTTTTAATGTTTTTATGAAATAAATAGTTACCCAATCTATTACATTTTTTACCGACTTCAAAAAGGAGGAAGTACTCAATTCAGGTACTTAAAGGAATGTCGATCATTACATACAATTTCATTGTTTGGCTTTGACAAGGGTCTTCTAATGGAACGTTGGTTAGAACGGAAGCATTTAAATGAGGGTTCTTCTAAAGGAAAACCAGCGTTTAAAAGTTGGTCCTTCTAAGGAAAACATGGTTAGAACCGGCAGCATTTAAACTGTAATTAATTTAAATTCATATTTAGAACATTAAATAAGTCTACTCGTAAGTCAGATTACGTGACGCAACTCTCTTGAAAGCGCGTTTCAAATCATTTTCACTTCAACCGCTGTAGTTACAGTACAAACGATGAAAACGCGAGTGATAGCAGAGTGTAATCAGAATATACCATCTATGTATGTACGTGCGACTTGAAAAGCGCAATCCACCGCTCGTGTGTCTAACAAAAGATGGCGGAAAATAAACGAGTGTGCGACACTGCTGTATGATATGTGCGGGCAGCGGTGCTCAAACTGAGATGTTACGTTGTGCCTCTACACGTAGTCCGGTCCATTTGTATTGCCGTAAGCTCTCTATATAACTGAAGGAATGATTGTATTTTTATAAATTACTTTTATATCAATAGATTTTTTATATATATTTAGCATCGTTTACTACTCTCCAATCTGAGGTCAATTGTCCCGTAGAACAAATATTTAATGTAATCTGAATAAGTATCGTAAATAGACTGAGATATTCAAAGATTCAGCGTGTGTGTAGGAAAGCAATCGCATTTCATTTTCAATTCAAAAACTTTGAGTGCCGCTGGCCACAGAGGATGTACGTCTAAACGGGACACAGTGTTAGGCTCGCGGCGTCGCGCGCTCACTGGGCGCTCTGATGAATAACACTTCACACAAGTAGCGTCCTATTCATCGCTGTACATTACACTGGAAACTGTGTCCACACGGTGCACGCACGCGAGGACACGTGCGATGTTGCTAATGATGTCCTGCGGTAGCATAGTACTTGTCTTCGATATTGCATGGAGGTGTATTTGTACCCAAATCCCCCTAAAAACGAGACTATAAAATACAACAAAAGTATTTAATTTAACGCTTTTTGCGATACTAAATATAACAAAACTATGGAGTAAAATAAATATATAAAATGATAAAAGATGAGGAGCTCATTGACACAAGAACGATGCAATATCCTTCATCAATCATATTATATTCTATTAATTGCAACATATGGTAACAAATGGCAACAAATGGCAACATATACATGTAAATGGCACGTACCCCTGTTAGCGCCGATGTCAAATAGGGATTATATTGTAGGCTTCTCGGCCGAGCTGTTGCTGACCCTTTAACATAATTGGATGCGCATATTGTAACGATATTGATCGTGTCAATAATTAATCCGAATATTTAGTAGCCACTTACATTATGTAACCGTGAATGGTAGGTACTAAAGAATAGTTTTATTAAATTTTAATAATATACGCCAAAAGTGCTCTGTTTGCGACCATTTTTACGCTCCACTGCTGGGCGCGATTCTATTCCGATATTATGACAGACCTAAAGCATTGTCCTTAAACATTTAAAGATGATGTTTTGTAAGAGAAATGTTTTCGTAAAGAATAGTTTAATTACATTTCGTATAGTGGTTACAAAAATTCATTGAAATGTTTACTGGTGTGTTAGAGGAGATGTTGGCATATAGATCATACTTTTGACTCAATTTTTTTGTAATTATGTATGTATGTAATTGAATTTTCACTTGTTCTATCGCTTGCCACAGAAGGTGATGTCGGTAAGGAAGTACATATACATAAATTTTTTTTTTTTTTTTTTATATCTTACTTCGCCTCCAGTAAATCAGTATTTGGGCTATTGGATTTGCCTTTTTTCTGCTGTGTGTCTTGTTAAATTCAAAAATGTTATATTCAACTCCGCTTGTCTTAGTGTGTAGCGCTTTTAAAAATATATCCTGATGCATCCACCTGATCTTCCTCCTTTTTCCCGTAACTCCTCAACTAGATACATCTTCATGGACTATTAAAGCGTAAATCATGCGTATTTTCTGGATTGATGCACCAATTTGCGTGCTCCTGCGAATGACGTTCGAACTTGCAGTCTATGAAGATGTATGGATTCTTATACGAATTTTCTGCTCATATAGTTATGTAGGCTTGAATCATTGTATGTTTTTTAATCATCTACAATCAATAATATTTGAATACATTTCTAGTGAGATTCTTTTATAATTGCTCTCTCTAAGTTTTCTCTTTTGAATGTACCAAGTGTCTTAACAAGTGTCTGGAAAGTAAGTTAATATTGTATGTTATTTTAGGCTTGGCCAATCGCCGGTCAATTTCAATATTTGTATTTCCGAGATAAGCTTCGTACTATGTGCAGTTGGCAAACTCGAAATATCAGTTTGCATTTCCTGGATCTGAATAATTTCGAAATAACTTTACATCAATATGTTCTAATATTTTGAGATGCTTTTAAAAGATTTATAAAAAGTACCTAATATATTATCACGAGGATCAAAAGACATATTTCCTCTTCCGGGCTTCGATTGCAAAAATTTAACGCAAATGAAAACTATTGAATGCGTACCTTCAAACGAATGTTTACCTTCAAGCATGACATAGAAATCGCTAAAATGCTTTTTTCTATCATGTATTTTTAATGTTAACAGCATCTGAATTTTAAATTAGCGAAAATTTTACACCTGATTAAATTGGTAGGATATGCGCCCGGTAGATTTCCCCCGGGACCTCGCGGAGGTCATGGCGGCCCGCGTCGTGCGGGTTGGGTAATGTAGACATCCAAACGAGGGTCCCCCCACCGCTCGGATTGAACAAACTAAGGGATGTGTTTCCAATGAAACTAGAATAGATTTTTCAAATAAAATAAACCGTAAATGTTAATTTGCTTCGTTGCTGTGTTGATACTTGTTCAAGAGAGCTTATTTTTTCTTATTAGAACAAATGAAGTTATTATAATATCGCTCAGCGCCGCCGGCCATTGCAATCTAGTTCACCCTCCTCCCTCGCAAGCCAGTTACACGAATTTAATAAGAAAATTTTATAGCAGACTATTAAATTATTAGATTACGTTTATATAGTTGCATCTTGTATTGGAGTTACTTTTTCTAATTTAAAAACATAACAGTAAAACGTTATAAAATATCCCGCAGTGTTATATTTACGCTAAGTTTATATTCTGTAGTGGTCGTATTTCTTCATTTCCTATTTATTTATTTAAATTAACCAGTAGTGCTAATACTGTTCATTGCTAACTGTCTAATGTATCGAATGTTTTTAGAAAATGTACCTATCTCTTACATAGCGATTATTATGCGTACGTATAAGAGAGTACTTCAGAGCTCAGTCTCTCGTATTCGTGGTTGTGTGTGAAACGGTCGATGACGTATCGTCCAGGTGAAGAAGATGGCGGACCGCGTGTCGAAGTGCCGCGACGAGGTGGGCAAGACGCGCGAGCGGTACCAGGCGGCGCTCGCCGAGATCACGGCCTACAACCCGCGCTACATCGAGGACATGAGCGGCGTGTTCGACCGCTGCCAGCAGATGGAGGCGCAGCGGCTCACCTTCTTCAAGGACGTGCTGTTCAGCTTCCACAAGTGCCTCAACATCAGCCAGGAGCCCACGTGAGTGCCCGCACCCCGCCACCCCCAACACGCATCCCCAATAATCCCCAATACCCAATACACGGTACCGTAACTCCGTCAGACATATCAAAACGTAATGCGGTACGATTTTTAATTAGAGAATACTATATGTAATTAATTAGGCCACAATGCCACCCAATACACAATTCCGTTATCACAAACGTAGTACGTTATGATTATGAAGTGCCGAAGACTATATTTTATTTATGATTTCCTTTTAATCGTTTATAAACACGAATATCACAATGTTCCCTGCTAGTCGAGTGATTAGTTTTGAATCGATAAGCATCTCAAATAAGATGTTAGGTCCCCCTTACGCTATAATTAAATCATCTTTGTGAAGGAATGACATTCAGCATTACGACTGCCCAAGGTTTTTCGGTAAGTCTTTCGTGGAACTTATTATTATTATTATTGCTATTAACTTGTTTTTTCGAACAACACTTCCAGGTTACCGCAGATATACGAAGAATTCCACCACACAATAAACAACGCCGACCACCAGAAGGACCTCAAATGGTGGGCGAACAACCACGGCGTCAACATGGCAATGGCGTGGCCGCAGTTCGAGGTAACGACGCCCCGGCCCTTGCGCCCCAGTCCCCGACGCCCCTATCCCCGGCGCCCCTGTCTCCAGCGCCCCAATCCCCGGCGCCCCAGTCCCCCGACCCGCCTACTGCGCTACGCGTTACTAGTGCCCGGCCGATGGAGAAGTTCACTATATCCATTTAACATTGAAAAGGTCAGCAGTGAACCAAGTTAAAAAAGACGAGTGTCTGTCCCAGGTTCAAATCCAGATGCAATGTCACAGCTATTGAGCTGCATTAGTTTTGTATTAGCATTAGTTGCCGTGTTCATATTTCCATATGTATTTGTGTGTATGTGGCAGTCTAAAAAATTGTATTTTTTCTGAGGTGTGTAATGTCTGTCAATGCGCCCTTGGCCAGCGTGGTAGACTATGACCTGAAAACCTCGCACTAAGAGACACCAGAAGTGAAACATTAAAAATGGTGGAACGAAAATATATAAATTACCCATCACATTGTTTGTCCGCGATGGCCCCCTAAACTACTGGACCGATATTAATCAAATTTTGCACATCCTGTGCAGTTTGATTCAACTTGAATGATAGGAGTATTTTTTATCTCGATTAATGAACTATTTTTTTTATCGCAAAGCCTATCTTTATAGGAATAATTGAGCTGATATAACGTTATCATAGTTGAACCACCGTAACGCGTGGTCTAACTGAATACATACATAATATATAAATATTCAAGTGAACTTCTCTATCGCGCCCGCGCCGTGTGCATCCGTTTAACATTGAATCCGCTTCATAACCTAGACCAGTGTACGCAGCCTAGCGAGGAATGCATTTAGCACTTTTAGACCAAACTCTACTGAGCATGCTCGAGCAGTGCCGTTAGATATGTTTTACTATGTAGCTGTCCTTTTCTCTCTTTTCATATTATTAGTCATATTGATAGTACTGTCAATGTTAAGTTTGGTTTGGCAGGTATTTCTTTTTTCAATTGAATAAGATTGTCTTTACTGCCGATCTAAAAATAAGTCGCATAGATACGGCGGAAGCCATGTAAAGCAATAGTACTCGTAAAAAATATGTTTTTATTAATATTTCTTTTTTTTTCAACAGATAAAAAAAATGTTTTTGTTTTTTGTTCCACGGATAAATTAGGAGAGGTAACACTCGAAATTTTCGTTAAAACGTTTAAATATAAAAATGAAACCGATCAGAAGAGAAATTAAATTGAACGTAATCTTTTATATGGAAAAATATTTAACTTTTATTATCGTAATGCGCCTTATGTTTGGCGACCTTCAAGTGGTCTAGTGAGTCACCGCGGCAGTCCGCGCTCTGCCAATATTGGAACGAGACTGTTTTACACAGATACTGTTGTTTGATCTGTATCTACAGGATGATGTTTCAATTTTAATACTCCTTGAAAAAAACACCCCTATTTCAAATATCCGTTTCCGTAACTTCCTTTAAATGGAATGCGAAATCTTATCGATAAAAAATGCTGATAATATTTGTATCTAGGTGTTTTATAAAGTATATGCATTTAATAGAACTAAAATTCAATTCAAAATATGAAAAAAGGAAAACAAATCGCTTTGAAACCATTCCTCCTCACACATGATGTCGTATGAACTGTTTTCTAACGCCCTGTAGTTTCGGTAAAGCTACCACCCTGTATACGCGCGGCGACGTGCGTGCAGGAAGCGCCCTCGCTCAACTTAATGCGTTACTAATCTATTACTTTACTTACGTTAGTTCATCTTCAATGAAAAGGTGAATTATCGTTTGATAATATCACGTGGATAATAAGTCAAAATGCAAAAATTTTTTTAAACTAATACTTTTCCAAAATCGCGGCTATCTTTTAAATTTGGATTTTCCAATTGTTAATTTCATGGATTTTAAAACTCTTGCTTCTGCGTATCGGAAATGTTAATGTAGCCCATTTTATAATTCCTATTCCAAAACCGGTACGAATTAAAACGCGTTTGTGAACTCTTCAAGTTTTCTTAGCGCGTGCGTGAAGAGCCCTAACTCCGGAGACTGTGCACGACATTAGGGTATTCCCCGGCGACGTATAAAACGCCGTTAGCGAAGACGGTGGCGCCGCCCCGACCCGTGGCTGGGTCGTGTGCTACCAGCATATAAATCTAATCACGACTGCAGTTACTGTTCAGAAATTAAAATCGTCATTCTGCACGCCGCGTGGAATGCGCACGAATATTCCGGAAGGTTCCATTGAGATGGAACGTTCACGATGTGTCGTAAAGCGTGTCATTGATACGTTAGGAGCCCTCGCAAGAGGATCTCGAACCGGCGCACCGCAAGTACCTCCCGACCGGCGCCGCCGCGCTCCTGGAGCGTGCGCTGGGCGCCGCCCGCCGGCCGCGTGGCCTGCCCGCCGCCTGGCCCAGCGCGGCCAGTGTCGG
>DWQT01001322.1:0-17293 GCA_018244895.1 Myscelus amystis hages
CTTCAGCTTTGTATAGATATAGATATTCTTATTATAGATACTATTGATAAGGAAAATATGCAAATCATCCGAGTTACTATTTAATAACGTATATTACATTGTAGCAATAAAATATAAAGTAGAAACTATTTCAAATGTTACGTCAAATAATGATTACGCAAAGGCAAGTAGTGTATAAACAATTGCCAAAAATAAGTGACCTAATCACATATTGTGCAATTTTCAGATTTGAAACTTTTGTCAGAGTCCGCTGGTAGATAGTTTAAAAAAGTTGTATATGAAGCATTTTTAAATTATCTGAATTTATTTCATCCTAGCAACGGTTAAATGACCGTGCCATAGAATACTTCTTTGATAGCATCATTTTAGAAATCAGTGCTTGAATAAATTTTCGCAGTTTGCTTTATCAAATAGATATTTGGATTAATTTGATTTTTGCTTACTTTGATTGTAAATCAGGCAAATTAAACTAATCACATCTACCACAAAAATACTACTTAAAAATTTACAAGTTTATATACCTAACCAATGTTTGCTTAGTCATATGCTAAAGAACAGCTTAAGGCGTTTTTGTGCTAGTAACTCAGTTTATTATTGATGCACAAAACAAGCATAGAAATTTTGTATTCCTCGTAATAGCATTCATTGTTCTCATTTTGTAGTTAAATAAATTTCACAAGAAGCAATTGTTATCAAATACAAAATATTTATCCAAATTATTTAAAAGTGCTTATAAAGCCACTTATAAAGTGATGGGCATGAACATTTTCTGGTTCCTATTTTCATCTACATGTGAAACAAATTTATTTTTCTAGCCATATATAAACGTTTAGATGACCCATGATGACCCATGGCAGGAAGAGAAGAAATAGATTTAAAAATTGTTTACCTTCAAACCTTCACACGGTATACATACACATACGTACTCAAGTATAGCTAGTACACGAACTTGTGAAGCCCTTCAATTTTCTAATTAATAAAACAAAAATGGTAATTGAACAAAATTACGCTTACTTTTGTAGTTATTTGATTGACTTTCGTTGGCTTCGTTAACGGTTCTCTTCGCGCCCTTTCAAATTGGCTTCATTACCATGGGATTTTATACGAAAGCAATTTGACTTGATTGCCGGTACGTTTTCGTCAGGAACTTTTTCCGCAGGAATTAAAAAAAATGAATTGTTTCTCTATGGGAATTTACATCAGGCTATGCCATTTACTTAGAAAAAAATTGAATAATGCCGTATCTCAATAGGTATAATTAATTTGATCTTGCATGAAAAATAAATACTATACATCCATAATAAAGCAATTAATTTTATAGAATTTCTATAGGTTCTTGTTTCCAGACCCTTTTATTGGGCTACTGCTGGATCAGATCTGTTCTCTTAGTGAGAGGGTTTTAGTTTACTATACTCGCCAAGAGCGAATTGGCAGACTTCACACACTTAAAGAGAAATATTCACATACTCGAAGAAAGTTTCCTCACAATGACCATTATAGCAAGCGACATTTTTATTTTCAAATTATAAAACGCACGTAACAAGTGAGAGATTAGAGGAGAGGATTTGAACCCAGACCCCTCGTAATGGAAGGCTGAATTTCAAAACACTACTCAGTGCGCTGTCACTGCTTTTGGGCTATTGGGAAACAGCAACTTATAAATTACAACGTAAACAAATGAAAAACGAATGAGAAAAAACAAGACGTACAGCCTGACAAATAAAGAACACATAATCTAAGTTAAGAAAGTGAGACACTAACCTTCCTCATTCGAAAAGGTGCGACAAAATATAACATAAAATGTTTTTCTAAAGAGAACATGAAGATGTATTTCCATTCAATTTATTTTCTACTTCAGAATTGAAAAATAGGTCCTTTCTTTCAATCTTTGGGAATTTCATTGGAGAAACGATTTGATTCTTGAATTGTCTTACGCAGTACTTAGGTACTTAAATTCTATGTTGAAGTCGGTTGAGGTTTAATTTTTATGTTACTGTGTAACTTGTATCCGAAAAACTATTTTATTTCAGAGGCTGTCACTAATATAGGCAGTTTTTTATTCAATACACGAGTTTCCATGCGAGGTACCAAGGTGGCCAGATACAGGTTAGATAGGGTAAAAATACTTGAGATATATGCCTTTGAATAGGGTATACCTTTTAATTTTAATGAACGACAAAAATTGCCCCTATAACTTGATTCGTTACGTAACTTATTTTAGGGTAGGTACCTTTCGTTCATTCTAAAGAGCCTATTAAAATTTTGAGGATAATACAAAACGCATAGAGCAGTTAAAGAATTAATGTTGAGATTTAAGTAATAATGCTCTAAAAGCACACTCGATAAAAAATAAACATTATGCATAAAAGTTATAAACGTAAAAAACATAAAAATTACATCACTGTGTTTGACCTTGTTTTGCATGTTTGAATTAATTTTAAAATATCTTAATCGGCAATCAAATCGATTTTAAAATGGTAACAAATAGATAATAAGAGTAACTCAAATTAAACTCCAACGTGTATAAATCGATTAGTTTCCTATATTATCGTATTCTTATTTATTAATGTACAACCCTAGTGATATCCGGTTAAGGCGAATAAAAGAGACAGCCCTATTACCGGAAACGTTAGAGATTTTGGTTGGCCAACATGATTACTGGCGGATAACGCTACAATTACTTTAATAAAGAAAAGATTTTGCGTGTTTCATTTACAAGAAAATATATCATTTGTCTGATACAGAAAATTACCAGCTCTTGACATGTTTTTTTTATATAAGTTTTAACTATCCGAATTAGTCCAAACGAGGCCTGAATTCCATAGGCTTCTAGAAGGACTTTCTATGAAATATTATAGAAAAAAATATATAGGTAATCATTTGGTCGTACTATAATATATTTATACATTTATCATCGTTATTAATATTAGATATTAGGTGTGGTAGCCATGTGCATTATCTTTTATTGAGCTACGTTCAGTGCGCAGATGCGCGCCATTTGCGTGGTAGTTACTGCGCATATATTGGCAGCACTGCGCTGTTTCCTCCAAGCCACTCGCCCGGACGCCATTACCACGCCACCGGAGCACGGTTCTGTCATTTGTGTTTAATATATTTTAAACGCGTTACAATTTTCTAGGAGTGCCTAGTATTTGTGTCATTAGTCGACTAAAATAAGCGTTTCTTAAAATGGCGGATGAGAAAAAGGTACATAAACTTCTATATTATCAGACTTTGGATATAGTCAAAGCTTTGCCTATAGACATGGCGTTATACCTACGTAAAATGTGCCTTTGGTAGAAATGTGAATATAACTGTGAGCTATTATTCTGGTGTCACATTATTGTTAATATTGAATTCCAGGGAGAAAGCGAACACATCAACCTGAAAGTCTTAGGGCAGGATAATGCTATTGTCCAATTCAAAATCAAAAAACACACACCGCTCAGGAAATTGATGAACGCTTACTGTGATAGAGCTGTAAGTATACTTTTAATTGATAATTTGAAATATCCGTCATTAACGCATTATTACCTGGTCTTTTTGCGCTGATGTGTTTTGTGAACAATGGGCAAACAAGCCACGCCGGGCGGCACCCTATCTACATCTGGTCTAGTCCAGACTTGGTTATAACTGCTTATTTAACGGATTTTGTTTTCGTTGACATTGTAAATATCTTTGGGTGATTTTGAAAAACACCATAAATTAATAACATATTCCCTACAATTAATTTTGAGAAACAACTACTTCAAAGTTATTAAAATGGTTATGTTTTCGCTTAACTATTGGGGAATCGATTTCCATCACTATGTCAGAAATATTACACTAAAATCAATGAATTGTTGGTGAATAAGGTCCATACTTTCTTTTATGAGGAATCTGAGTTCTATGAAAGCTCAGTCTTGCATAATGGGAGATGTGTGCAAGAGTTTGCTTCATCCACTTGTTGTTTAATGAAAACAATAAGTGTATTCAGTCTTCAAACAGAACTAATGAACCAAGTATATGGGTTTCAATCAAAAACTTTCCACGTTCTTATTAACATTGAGTTCACGAAATAATTGAAATAGGAATTAGTGATAACATTTATTGTTATCTAAACAGCATACTACTGCAATTTTTGCCTAATTGAATACCGGGCTCTATTGTGTTATGATAGATAGGTCGTCGTTATAATGTTAGATGTGCAAAGCCTTTAGCTGTTATGAAAAAAATGTGATAATATTCCATAGTTGCTATCTATGTAACAACTGAATTCAACAATTTTATCTATTGTCATAAAAAGTGTGCATGCTTCTTTTTGATACCAATTATTAGGGAACAAAATTATTCTGCAATGATAGTTGGCAAAATCATGTGCGTCTCACCCAACGCTTACTTGCGCTACAGATATTTCTAGGGGGAAACATGTGTTTTGATCGAAAAGGCGTGAATACCAGACAAATGTTTATACTGAACGGAACCTACCCATTCCTCAATAATAACAATGCTTTAGTGACCAATGTCGAGTTACACAGATACTGACTGCACACATATACAACTGGATTAATGCTACTAATAATGGTCTTCCTGTACTCAATGAATGGTAACCAGCCATTAATTGTTTACTTATGAACACCTAATATTACTTTAACTTACTCACTACAATAATCCCATTTGAAGATCCTGATTAGATATGTGCCCGCTAGCTACTTTCCTGATATAAATTGTTTTATTTTTCTTAATCCAGTGTCTGTAGTATTATAAAAACTATTCCATAAAAAGATTGTATTAGTCACTAGCTAAAAGCAGTGTTAGTCTAGAGGATTAAATTTCTATCTCCCATTTTAGGACCCAATTTAAACCTTGCCACTCCTCTGTCTAAAGATCACCGTCACTTGATATAATGGCATAGGGAAACATTGTGAGAAAACTTGCACACTTTAGACTATGTTATTTAACATTCAGCAATATCTTAGCATCACCGGCACAACATCCAATTTGATGCAGTAATTTGGTTTCTGTTTTTGTTTATATATAAGGGGACTGGTTGATCATTAACAATTAAAGAAAATGTTATAAATTTACTTAAAAAGGAAAAGTAATGGCATATACTTGTATTCTGCTCTGTTGTTGTCTGTTGAGAAGCAACTTACTTTTCCCAAAAATTTAGGAAAGATCGGCAATTGAACATGCTGCTTTATTAATCATATTACATAGAACATGGTAGTTTAACAAATCGCAAAGATATAAGCAATGTGGGAGTAATCCTTTTCTTGTGTTCCATTACTCTGGGTACTGTATTTCGTGAAACATTTGTTTAAAAAATAAAACTATTAGTTTACGTTAATATAAAAAAGATAAAATCGAGTATATACATCATTCTATTTTGAACAATTTCAGGGTCTATCAATGCAAGTAGTACGGTTCAGATTTGATGGGCAGCCCATCAATGAAAATGACACTCCAACATCACTAGAGATGGAAGAAGGAGACACAATAGAGGTGTACCAGCAGCAAACCGGAGGATTAATTCTAGTGTAATTCATAACTTAAGGACTGTCCATTGTCAGTGGGAGATCGCCACATTGTATATATCCTGACACGAATCTTGATTTTCATATACACTGTTGATGATTTTTAAATGTGCTTTATACTGGGTTCTCATTTTGACTGTGGAAGTCGTGTTTCATTACGCAAACCAATCCATGGTTGCAAGGTACTCATCGCACTTATGCAATTTGCTCTTAAGTGCACAACCTTAGCTCTACTAGTTAATTGGGATTGCAATTTTCGTGGCAGGATCTATACCCATCTCAAACCTTAACCGTTAAGTTAATTTTAATAACATCATTTGTATCTGTATGGATGGATGTACATTTTCCCGACCAACAGTATCTATTGACGACATGATGCCTTAGTATTGTTTGTCTGGAAATTATAAAATAATTGTGTCGGAAATTTGAAGGAAACCAAATGTTTTTAGGTCTATCTTCAACAGTTTATTCCATTGTGATAATTTTGAGTTTGACATGTCTATAGAATCAGCCAGTATTTTAAATGCTGAAGCACTAAGGCATTTTCCAGGTTTTTCTATGTGGTAACTGTAATTTATTGGACTTGCGTCTATTCCAACTGATCTAAAACCACTATGTACCTACTTGAAATAAAGTAAATGTAACGTCATTTTTGTGTTTTATTTATGATTAAATTATTCACCCTCCTTAGACGTTTGTTACCAATCTTATTTGGATAAAAGTAATGTGGGTATGATGTCGCCTGTATAATAAATTTATTCTGCAATTGATATACAATTTTATGACCTGTAACATATAACTTTGGTTTTATTATTCTCAACCACTATATATAACGTGTTAACTAAACAATAGACATTGCAATCACCTGCCTCCCTTTACCATAGAGAAAATCGCACGTTTACACGAATAATACGTTTATCTCGAGCCGAGAGTCAAAATAAGACTGATTAAAGTATATTAATACATGTTTTTGCACTGCAGAACATACTGCACATGACACCAATCAAATACAAAAGTCCTCAAAAATGCTTTAGTAAATTGAATAAGTGACAATCTCCGGACGAGACAAGCCGATTATGTATATTCCACTTTCCAGTGCAGTATAATGTAGGTACAGAGAATCTTAGCTATGCATTGGCGAGGAATTATTTTATCCACATCATTTTAGAAAAAAGTGTATTTTAAATATTGGTTGCAGGCAAATTTCTTACCTAAACATTAAATAGTAACGCAATAGTGCAAAAAATCTTCTTTCCCACCCAGTTTTCTAATTTCGTTTTTGATTTCACAAATCCCAACGAGAGATTATATAAAAGAGACCTTTGCAATCGATACGGTTGCTAATATTAAATTCTGCGCGCTAAAGTTGGAAACAGGGTGGGATGAAACAATTTTGATATTTGTAGTTAAAAAATGATACTGTTATTGACGAACTTGTACTTCAAATATTCAAGGAAAACCTTCAACAAGTTAACTATTTAAGGAGACATTATTTAAAAGCAATCTTCGGGTGTACTAATTAAATGTTGTTATTTATTATCCGTCATATTTCTTTTCATTACAGCAAATACGGCCCAGTATGCGCATTATGTTTTTAACACGTTGGACCAAGACAGAAGCGGCCTTTTAAGTTTTGAGGTACTTAATTTTTAATATTCACTTAGACCACCACAATATATCATCACACCTTAGATGTCAATAATGCGAGGTAATCTTTAAACCTTTAGTACAGCCGCCGAATAAGCGCTAACGGTTATTGTCGTAAAAGTCTGGTACTGGTAGACCCTTGGATAATGTTTTTGCCTTGTCTGAAAAAATTTAAATACAGTCCCAAAAACGTCTATCTCTTACATTTTACGTACCTTAGTCAATGTTTACAGGAATTCGTGACCGGTTTGTCAATATTGTCTCGAGGAACACTAGAAGAGAAGTTGCGATGGACATTTTCTTTGTATGATATAAATGGCGATGGGTACATAACTAAGGAAGAAATGACAGAGATCGTCAATGCTATTTATGATCTCATGGGCAAGATTGTTGAGCCTATGATTGATGATGAAGCTGTTCGGGAGAAGGTGGAAAGGTTATTTCAAGTAAGTGATTTGTATATTAAAGTCGGATGATTAAAAAACAAAGTATAAAATGTCGGTGCCTATTAAGGTCTAATATCTAACTATGTATACAATGAAATACAATTAAAAATAGGTAGTTGCGATAGAGACAGTGAGACCGAAAAGTTCATAACCACACATTATATTATGTTCATTACAAATTATATTCTTACAGAAAATGGATTTGAATCGTGATGGAGTGCTGACCCTAGATGAGTTTCTCGACTGCTGCTTACACGATGAGGATATTTCGCGATCCATGGGCGTCTTCGACAGCAACTTCTGACGCCCCGCGGGAGGCTCCCGACGAGCCCTACGTCGCGCTCTTCGATAATTAACATACCGAGCCTGTTTATATTATTTCATCTAATGCTATAATTTCACCTATACAAGGGCCTACTATGTATTTTATTTCACCCACGACCACAATTACGTATTTTTTAAATCTTTGAAATTAAATAACAGGATCTTTGTAAGTAGATGGGCGTCCAATAATTAATAAAATATGTTATTAAACTTCACTTTTCAAAATGAATGGTATTCTAAAATCTTAACCATACAAAATATATACATATAAGTAATGTGGTCTAAACTTATCGCCAAGCAAAAAAAAACAATGTAAAATGTCATTCAAGCTTTAACAGGGACTGCGAGACTCGGCATTTCTGAAACTTCTAACGAAGAACATTTCTGTCCAAAACTTATTTCTGAAATAATATGAATCAATCTGAATAAACGATGCAGTATGGGTATTTTATTAAAATGAAAATTGGAAGTAGGAACGAAGATTTCGATTGTAGCAGTTACTGTATGTTTAACTGTTATTTTTCAAATTTAATGTTGTACGTCAAAAGTAACCAAATATTAATTCTTTTTAAATATCTTATCGCCTATTTCTATCTTCGTAAATCTCATAATTATTAGCATTATAAAGTAGAAATAATTCCTAACTCTATTTCCTAATCATTGTTCGTTAGTATGTCCCGATAATTGATAATAATTACTATATAGCTAATGAGAATCAAGACATATTGCAAATTTAGGCAAATTGATAAAAAACATGTTTGCAATTTATTGATCAATGTACCCCTATGTATAATCATAATAAAAGAGTGAGTGAAAAAATTTTTGCTGTAGAACTATTTGTTAGGATAACTTAATTATTAACGATTAACGTTTAAATCTGGATAATTCTAAAAAATATGCGCACAGGAAAATCGTAGTCCTCTCATTAAATTAAATAAAAAAATTTAAAAAATATGCCTAAATACGGGCATCGAAGAAATTTTCAGTTTTTCACTATTACTCTTTCAATGATCTTAAACTCACAACTTCTGTTGTTATATACTTGTCTCCTAAAATTTTCAATTTTATTCAACCGTTCCGGCCATTTTTAATAGAAATTTTAGAATAAATTATTCATTAAAATGGTAATAGACAACCATGAATGCATAACAAATATATTGCTTTTTAAACTAATTCTTTTTTAACATAATAACATTAATTTTCCCGTAATTTGTGTGCATTAAATAATTTAATTATTTGTTTTATAACATAGTATGTAATAGATGGATTTTCATCAGACCAAAGACTATTCCTCGTTATTCTACGTTATACTCAGCCGAATCAGAAGAGTGCAAAGGCAGGGGTCTTCCGATAACTCCGATAAATAGCAGTCGTATTCATTTTCAAATACCTAATATAACACATAATAAATTAAGTACATACTTAGATAACTACTTATTAGTTGATAACTAATACGATCTTACTTGCAGATTTCAGTATTCGGTGTGAATTTAAAATAAACAAAAAATATTTTCTAAAAAATATCAAACTGTAAATATTTTAATTGTACATAAACGGTAATTATAGAATTAAAATGTATATTTTCATAGTGAATGTTAAATGGAACCAAATAACTAGATGATTATAATATATACTATCGTATTAAAATGAAAGTAGAAAACTAGCAACGTGCATTTTCATCGTTTATGCAATTCGTAATAAAAAAATACAATGCTAGGTAAAACGAAAACTACTTAATTCATATTACTAGCAAAATATAATGAAGTTGAATGCATGCGATTTCGTTTATTACTGTTTAAACTTGATACATTATTCGTCGAGCTTAAATAATTAGGGTTTACGTGTCTTTCCATTCCATATTAAACTTCAGTATAAATCTAAATATGAAACGGGATCGTTTTGGTTTGTATAATAATTATGATCCAAATTAAAAATCGAAAAATATTGTTCTAGTTATCGCGGTAATGCATACCAACATTTGCAATGTCTTATGATCAAAACTGTTTAATTAAACATATTTAGAATAGAAATAATTGAATTTAATGTCCGCTTTTGTCGTGTCATTTTATATTTATTAACGAATTGATCATAAATAATAATAGGGTCTGATCGTCTATGTTGGCGGTGCAAATCATTTATTGAATCATTGTTATGCAAAAAGAAATATACTTAGGTATGCGTTTTGTCATTTGTGCCAAATGATATCGAATGAAATATCTATATCTGAAAATGTAAAAAACATTGTGTGATAGCTTTATGATGAACTTATATACTTAAGTTATTTCATAGTTTTATTAGAATATAAAAGTTTGTTTAATTTCATTTCTGGTATAAACATTTAGCCACGACACTAATAGTATATTGTAACTCCTTGTTAAGATGTATAAATGTGGGATGTAGTTACTTCCAATAAAAATGTCAGACCAATAACGAAAAACAGCATGGCTTACAAATAAAGTGTAAGTTAAGATACCTAAGTAAATATGACAAAGTAGTGGTTACAACTCATTTTAAAATATGCAAGCTGGATGAATTTGTATTTATTTCATCGTTATATACTTTTCATTAAATGTATTTATTAAATTCCTATAATAATACGTACCTATTATTTAACCGGCACTTATAATAGGCCTACTAGATGTAACGAAAATTGACTTATATAAGGTCCATGTACTAGTATGAAATACGGATGGTACTCGATGTTAGTTTAGCGTAGACGCTATTTTGTCCCTGCATGCGATTGTCATTATTATCAATGTCCGTTACCTTCAGCCTCCGTAATCCTTCGTGCTAGAGATGAAATAACATATCAATCACTCGTAAAGTTTGTATGACGGCGGACAACGGTACGATATGCACACGATGATGCATTGTAAAAAGTACAATGACAGACTCCGGTCCAGCTTCGCCGCGCTCTGCTAATGTAAGCCTCCGTGACTTGGCCCGGGCGCCACGCTGCCTCGCGCTGGCCGCATATCAAAAGGGACGCGAGGCAAACCGCATTGGGCCGAATATAATAAATACAGCGTAGATAGATACTATTTTAATGTTCATATGAAATAGAATACAGTATATAATAAGTGTTTGAAATGTTTAATGTGTGGTCACCTAATCTTTTACTATCACTATACATGATCTATTTCACATCGCGGTGTGTACTGTATTATATGAGAACTAGAACTCTCAAGTACCTAATAATAGTGGGGACACAAAGAACTATCTTAGAACCGAAATCTGTAATTTATTAGATATTTGAATATTGAATGGTGGTTTATTTACAAATTGTATGTGTATTTTATAAAAAAATAAATCAATTAAAATATGTTGTGTTTGTATTATAAAAAACCCTGCGTATCGAGTTTCGTTTTCTTTTTTACAAAACGCTTTTTATCCATGTTGAAAACACCAATTAAAAATAAAACACTTCACGTTCTATACAAAACATTTAATAATACAAAAATATTTTAATATTCATTACATTACATAAAGGTAAAATTAAAGTAACATAATTACTTAATTTAAAATAAAATCTGAATCTGTTAAATAACTAAATTTGTGCATTTTGTGCGTAAAAATTCATAAGTAATAATTACACAAATTTTTAAAGCTCATAATAACTATTATTATGACTTACACGATACAATAACCAAGATTGCACGATTATGCAAATGTTTGAGCAATTGTACATTGTGATGTCTCAATTTGAACTTTTTATGTTTTTTTTTTCCAAGTCTTTTCATAATAATATTACACTTCACAGTAACCTTCTTGATCGAAGTCCTACTAAATACGATAAAAAATACATACATATGTTTTAAAACTCTATGGTCAGGACAACAGCATCGGTAATTAATTACGACCATTAATAGTTCTATAATAGCTATAGATCAGAGATATTCACATTAATACGAAAATTATTTCACTAAAAGTTTAAATAAAAATGGTAAATTCTTCCAACATTGAATGCACGTATTTTAAATTAGCTTGAACAGTATCCGGTACGGGGGTTCCCGCTGGAGCAATAGTACGGAGTACGCTGCATCACGAAATTCATTCCTTTCTTCTGCCATGTTTATAAGCTCTGGCGACAACGGGTAGAGACTGCCTAACATTTCCTCGATGTGTAAACCTTCATCAAAAATTTTCCACTAACAGTCCTTTCCTAGTTGTTTGGTTACTAAAGCTTTTCAGTGTTACGGGCGCTTATATGTGAGGATCCGAAGGGCTGGCAAATCATATTACTGATGCAAACGTCACCCATCAGATACGGGCATTGATTTGTGTGCATAATAACATGATCCATCACAAATGAATCTGTATTCAATATTCTAGATTCGCTGTATCTATTATTTATTATAGCGACGCGTGACGTTATTATACCTTTGGGAAAATATACCATCCAATACCATCCAATACCATCCAATACCAATTTACGTTGGGAAAATATACCATCTCATCTCATAAATCAGATTGAACTCCGCTGCCGTGCCCGCCTGACACGATGATACTGTAAAAGCTAACAACAAATCAACGACGACAAATCGACAAATAAAAAAAAAAAAATTCTCGTTCCTGTATTAGAAATACAGATAAATATTGTTGTTCATTATACCGTAACTAGCACACAAATAAGTATACATTTTAAAAATAGCTTGACACAACACATTCAGAGGCCACGTCATTTCTATATTTAGAGTCTTAATCAAACAATGACATTTCTCAAATAGTCAAAATACATGAATACCACAATTTTAACAACACTGTTCAAAAATATTGGCACACAAAATTTTAATCAACTAACAGTAAGATTAATCAAATAATAGTAAATTTAATGAATAGTAAATATTATTTTATCCACAACATTTAATTATGTACTTGAGCACAATAATGCTAATAACTAAATAATTAAAAATCTACGTAACATTAAAAAAGATCTAAAATATATTCAGCTATATTAATTATAATACTTTCTCAAAGAATAAACACAATGATTTATTAATCCTTTGGTCAAGTTCTTAAATTTATTTGAAATATTATTTAAACAGAGAAAGGAGACTTATATTAGGTCAAGGTTAGCCAGATCTCATAGGAAATAAGAGATTCAATAACAATTTGTTTAAAAAAAGAATGAAATTTCAAGTGGAGAAAAGACAAATTACATCTAACAAAATAGAGAGCTGACTACGTCCGGTGGTAAAAAATGGCAAATCTCAATAAAATCGTTCAATACATTATAGTAACCTTACTTCAAAGGAGATCCTAATCCATTACAAATAATAATTCAATAACTACTACTAGACCCATTATATCTCTTATATATCTTAGAGTAAAATGTCTTTGATATTCCTTTACCACTTCTTATTATACATTAAATTTGTTTCTTTTTTCATCTATATTAATTAATACTAGAAAATCTAGACTGGCCGTAAAATTGTTGTTTAAGAAATGTCATAAAAGTTTTATAAAAATTCAAGCGCTAAAATTTAAATTTAATCTCCAGTCAGTTTTAGAAAGCCCTAAATGCTAAGTTTATTTTTTATAAAATGATCAAATAAAATTCCTGCAGCTAGGTGTGGACCGAAATTGAATCATATGGTCAATATTGCATGGCTTTAATGATTTAGCAGATTTGCAAAACCTTCACATTAAAAATGTACACTGTCTGTAAAACCTTAAGCTTGAGGGAAACATTTAGACAATTCTTAAACATTCATTAAACATTAAGACAGGTTTTAAACATTAATTGTAAAAAAACCAAAACTATTTAAACCAGAAGATTAACATTACATAGAGATGTGGAGCTTACCTCATTCATAGTATTTTTGGTATAACAGCTGAAGGCACTCTCTTGCAATACCTATGCCATGCAGCCCCGTAACGTCGCATGCATCTCCCGTGGTCTCGCCACGCACGGTGCAGTAATACCAGTATGGTGATCAATGCCGGAGCCGAGGCAACAATCTGTTGTGACAAAAGTCCAGGCAATGCTAGCGATATATGGATCAATATGTCTCCAGTGTAGTTCGGATGACGCAGAACTCCCCAAAGATTGGATACAAGTAACTTTTTACCTAAGAATGTTGGCATTGAATCCAGGTCTGAAATAAATTTTGTATGTTAGTATTACCAAATAAAATTACAGAACTTAATCAAGTAGAGATATTTTTTTTAATAAATAAAACTACAAATAAAAAACTTGAATGAAGTACTAAGTAACTAACTAATCAAATTTTTTTTCGGCTTGGCACAATCGGCCGGGTAGATAGCTGCGATCAACTGATTTTCTACCCCTGCTTTTAAAGCATTTATAAGCATAAATGTGTAATTGTTTTGTGAGTAAATATATAATTATTGCATAATTGGACAAAAAAATCAGTATGACAAATAGAATTTTTATATTATAACACTTTGTTCGCATTGGAAAATGAAAAACAAACTTACGTGCAAGGCTGGATTTCAATGGGTTTTGTCTGAATTCATATTTGATGTTGTTACTCAAGACCATTATAAGTAATCCCAGAAAGTAAAGCACAGAAGCCGCGATCAATGTATTTGCAGATAGTTTCAAATCTGTGTCAACTACAAATTTAGATATTGTTGTAAAATAAAAGGGATAGAGGACACTGCAAATAATTTGAAGGTATCCAATTCCTTCCGACTGCCAGTAAAACGTCGATGTCATCTGCTGCTCCTTTGTGATGAAATTCAAGATATATATCATTTGCATCATTGAGAAAAGCAATATTGTGGGTTTGAAATGTATCATAGTGAGAAGTTCTTTATAGTTTTCCATGGAAGAATTCTCGAGAACTTTTTCCGGTAGTACAAATCCATGTATGAAGATGAGAATTGTTAGGACCAGCTGAAAATGATATAGGTGATTAATTTACAGAAAAAAACATTCCAACTTTATTACCTGAAGTCACGTTTCTTCGGATTCTATATAGAATAAACATTGAAAGAGTTTGTCCAATAAATTTAAATGAGAATTGTCATAAATTTCAATGCAAACATTGAACTCACATGAGAAGTCAAATAGGAATTGAATATTACATATCGTCAACTAAATAGACAAATGACATATTTAAAATTTTTTTGGCAAATGAGACAATTACATAAAACGAGTCTTCTATCAACATTCTTATGTTTTATGTAATAATCTCTTTTTCCAAAAAATTTTGAAATGTCATTTTTCTATTTAGTCGATGATATGTACATATATATATATATTTTCTATTACACACACACATTATTCAATATAATATCATTGGATACTTACAGTGGAAATATTGGAAATTCTTGAGAGCCACAGTTTCACATTCAGTTTGCCGATGTAAGGGTAAATTTCTCTACCCATAAAAAAGTCATATATACTATATCCTGTGTTTCCATATTGATTCACACTATTAGCGTGAACCTGACCTCCTCTCAAAAATAGTATCAATGACAAAATTACTCCAAATAAATAAGATGCAGAAGCCAGTTCTAAATAGGAGCTTAAAATTGTATTTGTGTTTAGAACTTTAAAGTAATCCAGAGCGAAGAGTAAGTTGGACGTGAAAAAAGTTGCAAAAACTCCATTGAAGCAATACTCTTTAGCGGTGATGTCAACATATTCAAGCTTCTTTCCTAATACACGTGTTAGGATTAACAGTGCTTGTATGACATATTGTGAACTGATTAATATTGTTGATTGAGTACTGAACCACGTGTAGGATTTGTAAGCGGATAAATCTAGTATTGATTTGTGACTACAGGTCTTTGTGCAGGATATCAAAATGGCAAGAACCACAAGTGGTATGAATATAAGCAGCACCGCTGACCCTGTTCTCCCTCCAAATTCCAGTTTACCCGTCTGTGTAAATATATCCACACTTGGCACTGGTGTGGCAAGTTTTCTCGTCGTGGACCGCGATGTTTCCCTGTGTTTACGGATTTCCTCCTCAGAATTTTCCTCGTCAGAAAACGCTTCAACCGACTGGCTAATAGATTTGCTTAGAGATTTACTGAACGACTTACTGAAACTTCTCCTGATATCGGGAACGCTTTCAATAAAGTCGCGCAGCTTAGACCCTATACGTGGCGCTGCATTTTCTACTGATCGCCTGTTCCTTAAACTGTAGATATCATTATACAAACTAACTTCAGTATCCAAATTATCACCGTTCAATTTTCCTCCATCTATAATGTCCGTCGATGTAAAGTCGGACGGGATATCTTTCACGGAATATTCCGTGCGTTTAGAACGCGTGCCTCGGTAAATTTCATATTTTGCTGACACATCCTCACGTTTAATTACGGTGTTCGTTTTTATAGCTGGACGTCTTGCCGGCGACTTTGGAATGTCGGTCTCGACAGATTCCAAGCTATCTTTGACGACTCGCGAAGGAGACTTGCGAGCAGGATACTTCGGACTGGGCGCTGCTGATTTTCTACTCGGCGATTTTCGTGAAGGCGACTTGCGGGACGCGCGTGCGGGGGGTGAACTTTTCCGCGATCTGGCGGGAGAACGCGTCGGCGAAATGCCTTTCCGAACTCGCGAAGGACTTGTATCTATCATACTTTGACGGACTCGACCGCTTCTCGTAGACGTAGACATTTTGCAGTATCGAAATAGCACAACTTGTCCTAAGGTTATTTTTTCCTTTAGTCTAGTTTCTAAAATTATCACTAAGCCACACGCAAACTCTCAATTCACCATTCGAAAATTCGTAAATCCAGTTTTACTATATTTTTGTGTTGAATTTATAGTTACTTTCGTCTTTATTTAAAAAATTAACTCTTGTGTTATTTAGCACAATTTTCAATTTGTCAATTTCAAACATTTCACAACAAACAACACACGAGACAAGCAACGTATTGTAGAAACCTAGAAACGCCAAAAGCCAACGACGCTAGAATCATTTTTAAATTCAGTGTTATGATTGGATGAAAATAGTTGGCGTTTTTGAGATTCCGGAAACAGAAATTCATTGTCTATGCTTTAGCTTCTATAAAGTTAAGATAATAAGCTAAATATTTTTTGTGCTATATAATATATCATAATATTATCTTAATCTTATAGTTCTTTCGCTTTGATATTCAATATGAATTGCTCTCTAATGGGGTTAAATTGTCGACATTGTGATTTGTTTTGTATCTATGGTAGTATATGGATTTTCCCTTGCGTCCATTTTGTCAATGTCAAATGTCAAAATCCGAAAAAAATCGTTACATACAATCACAAACGCATATTTTTTACACAGAGAAGAATAGCCAGGCTTATTTACTCTAAGTACCTTTTGTAATTGGAGAATTATTAAAATAACTATAAAATTAGTAGATATAGGTACAAAGAATAATTTCATAATATAATTTCAT
>DWQT01001323.1:0-17289 GCA_018244895.1 Myscelus amystis hages
TTTGTAAAGACGAACTTTGAAGCGAAGTTCCATCTTACTGTTCTTGTTGATCAGAGGGTACAGTCTCCCTAGAACGATCGCGACCTGCCAGGCACGCGGTTAAATAACCGTTAAATTGAAAATTTTAAAATCCCTCAACCTGTATAATATAACGCCCCTCTTTCAAATTTTAAGTCACTCATGAAAGAAATGGGAATACGCATTATGCGTCAAGATCCCTACTGTTGGCTATGAAGTCGCTGATGATCATTAAACGGCTGCACCGATTTTGATGCAACATAATTAAGAACCACCGTAAGAAAATCAGCTTTCAATTAATAAATACCGCATACAAATCGGTTAACTCGAATAAAACCTACGAAGCGACATACAGGCATAAGCAGTTCCAACTTATAATGCCCCTCTTTTTGCGTCGGGGATTAAAACAGGGAGTTTTATGGTCTGATTGTGGATAAAAAAACAAGAATAGTAATATATCAATTTTTCAAAAATGATGCATGTAGATAGACACCTCTCGATTATGAAAGTCTTTATGTAGTGCCCAACTAGATAGCAAAACATTCCACACTTTTAGGTCGATTTTAAGTATAACACAGAATTCGGAGACTTCAATTACCCGAGCCGCAAAATATTTCACTGAAAATGACACCGCCTTTCTCACAATCTAATCTCAAACGGAGACCGCCTGGCGCGAGACTTAACCTGCATACTAAATAAATGCACACATCGAAATCTTCTAGGGATTTGCGCGTGACTGGGATTGTTGGGCGATAAATAATGTATACAGTGAACTTAGGGAACCAATTTTAAGTCTCGATTCCTTCTACGAAGCTAAAATGTCTCGTGTGTGTGACGGAGGGGAATGTTCACTCTAGAGAAGGGAGATTATGTAGGTATGTTTTGTGTGTAGACAAAGGTACAAGCCCGTTCGCGCCCCACCTCGTGAATAAACTAGAAACGCGATAGAGGGACTTCAAAACTGTCTCAAGTTATTACTTGTTTTGTTGGTTAAGCTTTAAGCTAGACTAGTGCATAATAACCGCGTGTCATTGCGTTACTCACGCTAGATTTATTAAACAAAACTTTTATTATATTGGTAAAATATTATATTTATTTCAATATCACGTGTTTCAGTCCTACTAACTTATTTGGTTTAATTTATTTAGATGCTTACAATAATTAAATATCATTGTTTTAGACAGACATGTGAGGGCTATATAATTATATTGACACGATCTGTAATAGTCTAAATTATTAATTCACGTTGAAGAAATCATGCGATGCAACTATGTAATATATGTACGAGTATGTGTTATCGTACAATCGGTAAGCGGTTACTATACACCACCACCACCAGACCTACGCACCAGGCCTACTATAAAAAATGTTCATAATTAGAACTGCAAATACCGGTGACACTATATGATGTACGTTTCTAGTTAAAGAATGGATGTTTCTTATGAAAAATTAGTTATATGTTTCTAGTTAAAGAATGGATGTTTCTTATGAAAAATTACGGCAATTTATCGAGTGGACGGCGGTCATTTTTATATCGACCCTGAGGGTCTGATAAAATCCACGTCCTCACTTAACGCCCGCCACCGGTCGGTCGATTACATTGTGTATAAATAACATTCTTAGGTATATTAAAATACGTTATATATGTATGTAGTAATGTATAAAATAATTTAATAGTACAGTTTTATATTGAAGATCATACGACATAAATGACAAAGGTCGCTGGAAAAATTCATAAATGAGAGTTTGTTCTTTCATTTCTTTCATTGTTCCAGAGTCGTGAGGAAATTCGCAATATTTTTTTCTAAAATATCTGTCTGTATGTATTTACATTTCATTACAAGAGATAATAACTTGGCTACTTGTTAATAAATGATTACGAGGCGATGGATGTCATTTAAGTACGAGAATACTCGAATAATTAATCAAATAACCGCACAGAACCTGTGGCAGAAATAGAATATAAATGTAAATTCGTCCCACAAGCTCCGTTAGAACGATGTTGTTAAGATGGCTATGTGTAGCGCTATGCCCTCATGGTGCCTCAGAGGGAAGTCTATTACAATTTAATACGTTCGAAGTAAAAAGAACCTTTGTTAACAATGATCGACACTACACCGTCGGTCGATAATCCAAACGTGCCGGTGTTTCCCTGCTTACTAAAGTACTTATTTTATTATTGCTACAACAAATACCAAATTTCAATGAATTTCGCTTATTTAATAACATGCTATCAGGCGTATTTATATGAAAACGATATTCAACAATAACTAATTCATTTTATCAGCTACATTAGTCTACAGGGAAAGTTCTTTTTATTTAATTTGATAGGATGCTATGCTTTTCGTTTTTATTTTTATAAACACTTATCGCAGTCTAGTCGCGACCAAGCAATATTCCAACATAAATACAAAATATTTGTTGCAGAAAATAAAAACATGTTTGTGAAAGAGTCATCGATAAAAAACATGTGACAATTTGAATGTATTAAAACAATAAGTCGTAGTGCAATTCATTTATGTATGTACGCTTAGTTCTACATACAGTAACCTTGCAAGTTAATAGAGGAGGAAGCATCTAAACGATCTTCACTATTGACCTGCCCGGAACGCGGACTGTCCGACTCACTAGTCAATCCATATTCGATGAGCTATTGAAGCTGACTGTTTCTTTATCAAAACAA
This sequence comes from Myscelus amystis hages, assembly GCA_018244895.1. NCBI lineage: Eukaryota > Metazoa > Arthropoda > Insecta > Lepidoptera > Hesperiidae > Myscelus > Myscelus amystis. The sequence continues at coordinate 2,702 of DWQT01001323.1, forward strand.
ATATTGTTTTGTATGCCACTTACTTAGGTGTCACGTTTCCTTCAGCTACGAGTATATATGCTTATATGTCGCACCAGTTATTAAGAGACTTCTGTATATTTAACAATATTTTGTATAGATATATTGCGAATAAGTGGCCCATGACGCCATTGGTAATAAGTGTGGCGAATATATATTGTAAAACCATATCTATATGCACATATAACGACGATCGGTGTAACTGTAAACAAACAACAATTTTAGTTGATAGCTATCTACCAGACAACCTACGCCCTAATGTTCGCTACATTCTTAATTAACGGTGCAGTTAATTGCTATTGTAAAACAATTGCGAGGTGTACTGTGACATTTAGGGGACAGTGTTAAAAATAACAATATATTGGTTGCCTTGAAAATGTCGCCGGAATAATTGCACGCACGATATAAACGACCGTACATTTTTGATGAGTTTGAAATTTGAAATGGTGATTTCATTGAGTACTATGATATGAAGTAAATGTGACAATATTTTCGTAACTTCTTTATTTGAAAAAGCTACAATTTGCGTACAATTACGTCTGATGGAAAGCAAGGGTCTTGCTTACGATATAGCATCGTTACCTAGTAGACGTCTTCGAATACGATTGAAAAGCCTTGGGTAATCATTTTCTTCAAATATGTCTAAGGTTAAGGTCTCTTGCTACTCTTGCGATTTTATTCTAACTATATTTTATACATCTTTTGTAGCATATCTATTTAATAGTTATATTGACCTTGACTGCCGTGGCTGGGGTGTTTATCAATTGTCTGGTTGCTATAGAACATGCCGTGTAATGAGGATCCGATGGTCATCTATGAGTTTATCGCCAATATTATTATATTATTATTATTATACTAAGCATACTGTTAATTACTGAATGAAAAAACTGCGTATTGTTCCCCCAGACAAACGTAAGAATATGGTCACAAATTTAGTGATATTTTTAAATTCCATTTATAACCAAACGGCCTGTTTCTGTTGTCGGTCTTACAGCGGCCCGGCCACGATAAGGGCCTCAATCCTTTGGGACAAAAGAGGGCGAGGGGGACACGCTACCTGAAAATGCGCAGACATTTTCATCTCACCGCTGAAATATAAAATAAATACAGGGGAATAAAACGGATGGAACGCTTAATCATGTAACCTACTTCCATGTTATAATATTTCATCTCATACCATTTCATAGCGGTCTTTTTACTGGGAGGTAGGGAAAATACACGATTGAAGGCTTTAGAGGGCTACATATATGTTCATTTAAGTTATAAACATCGATTATTATCGGTATTATGTATTTACGTTACAGTTTCGTTTAGAAGCACCGGTCGCAGCAAAAAATGTATGGGCTCGGTCACGGTTCGATGCAGAAACGCTGAAATGTTAGGAATTCACAATGGCGGATCCATAATGGCCGCCGGTTTTTCCTGCGACACAGTCGTAATGGTTAACCGAGGATAAACTAAAGTGTTTAAGAAAATTCCACGCGGAACTCTCACCTGTTATAGTTGTATTCAAGAAGTAACAAAGTCCGGACGCTCCAGTCCTCTAAATATAACAGAAATGATCGCTCAGACGGTTTCACTACCAGAAATATCGTGGCATATAAGATACCTATTTTTAACATTGGTAGTTACAATGTACATTCACGCTCGCTCTATAATTAAAATTATTATCTAACAAGATACAGCATAGGCTGTAGATGGATGCAGCCTAAAAATGACCACTTTCTTGTCTATTTTTCGTCAATACGATCCTACTCTTAAAGAGTTCACGTGTTTATTTATAACGCATGATATAGGTACACTGTATGATTCGTCTCGCTTCCTTGTAGCGCATGTGAAACGGAATAGACAGAGATAAAACATTCAATAGTCAAAACACAATCGACTGTTATATAATAAAAAATTGTATCACTTCTCGTCTATTCGTATTGGTTATCGCTTCACACTTCAGATGTGAACAGAAAAATACATACGTTTTTCTCTTGTTTGTTCAGTCAACACGAGTTGATTAAGTTGCAATATCTGCTTAATATTAAGTAATATTTACCTGTCTACGTCAAGTTCACGATGAGGATGGCTTACCGCGGGTGCACACCGGCGGAATGGCGGTACGGGGTGCGCAAAGAAACAGCTGAGAGCGTGCGCGTGCGATGCATTCTCCGCGGTCAACGATCGGTCGAACGGCCCGGTTTCGTTCCAATGTGTGAACACGTACGTATACACGTCCGTATGCTTTTCAAAACACGTAAGGTACATCGCTGCTATAATAATAATTTCATCGCTACTTATGTTGTTCTTGTTTGTTTCGAGATGTAGGCTTCTGAAGTTCATCGTGCTTCGTTTAACGATTTTCTATGATATGCGACATTAAATATTCGCATTATGAGTATATCGCATTAGTCGTGGAATCAAAATTACAATCACATTATCGTCGGGCTTATAGACTGTGCGGCTTCCACTATCTATTCATTCACCGATAGTATCTTTACGTAGTGGTTAATAATAAGTTGTTCTGTTACACGTACTATGATGTATTTCACGCCCCTTACTGTGAACACCATCGATGGTAGTTTGGTAAGGTTATAAATTGTAATGGGCGCTATTAGGCTGACTCGGCCGCTTAATACGCTTTGTGGGACCCCAGGACTTTATAGAACGTCCCACGCCTTCGTGTTCACGTTATGTACTTAGAACAGCTTTGTACGGTGCAAGATAGAGTTGATCGTTCCTGAGACTTTTATCGACGTTATGGTACCAGCGTAGCTATCTTTTTCGGAGGATCCATTAGATTACTTGCAAACTAGGGAATACCTATCATGTAACATACCTACCACGACTGGTTGTTACCACGACCTGCTGGTCGTGCAACGAATTCGCATTCAGGAAATATGTTTATGAAACGAGCATTACTTGTGATTGGTTTGTGCCTAGCAGTAAACTTATTTATATAGCTATAAATGGTAATCAATCATGCTTACAATATTGAAGGTTATCCCTGGTTTGAGATCACACGGTTGTGGGTGCAGTGAGGTAAGATATTGTTAATAGTATCAAAAAGAATAGTAACGAGTTCCAAATACGCCATTACTAATTTAAACATAATTATTACATATATATAATTGACTCCGTTCATTTGTCCAACGGAAAATTGCATAATGTGCGTAATATAATATTAGTTAATCTTCATACAGACTGGGCAGCTATTAGCGACAGCTAAGTGTAGCGTTATCGCACAGTATCTAATGTGGTCAGGGGTCAGACCGCGCTCGCCTCGTCTAACGCTTATAAAGACTAAAGGAAATGTACCTACCTAACGTAATTAGGCCTTTTGTCTAGGACGATCGTGTCCTGAAATTACGAAAATGGAAGTAAATGCTCGTTAGCTAACGTAATTGTAATAAGTTTCTGTCCTTGAATTATGAAATCGTATAAAAATTTTCGTTACCTGACGTAAAGAGGCGAGACCGCTGCCCTTGGATTACGGAAACCAAAGAAACATTCAAGTTCATTACGCAACGTTTATAGAAGAGCTTCTGACCTTGAAACGATCGTACATCATAATTTTAATTCGTCAAGTTAAGTAATCCTTGACGAGACCCTAAAGCAGACAATTGTACGCAATTCACAGTATACGTTAAGCAGCTGCTTTTAAAAGTAATCATTGCATAAAAGTACGATTTGCCCCTTGGTCTAGTGCTTGCCGCTGCAAGCACTAGACTTTGGATTGCTAAACCGGAGGTCTATGCTTCAAATAACTCCCAAGATGAACATTTGTGTGATAAGTACCTACATATCTTTGTTCCGTGTATACATAGGTGTAATAAATTATCTACTTAACTAATATATCGTTTGTTTATCAGCTGTCCGGTTACCATGACACACGCATTCATTGCCTAATAAAGAATCACATAGCCGTGTGTGGAATTGTCCCCAATTAAATTGGTATTATTATTATAAACGGATGGGTAAATAAACTACCTACCTACATTAAGCTGCACTGCAATAAAATAATGGAGCAAGATCCAACATGTTGGCAGGAGAGGCCTGTCAGCAGCGGAGATACGTTAAAATTGCAGATAGACAAAAATTAAGAGACATCTTACTAATATTACACCTACATTTCTACCAATAGGGTTATAATTACATAAACAAAACACAATTTCATTACAATCCAAGTAATAATTGCGAATAAAGATATACATTACTATCATATAAATTCGCAATTTGAACATCTTACGCAAATTAGTGTAGGTATAAAAGAGTTAGTTTACTTTACGTAAGCTATAGTTTCACGACAGTTTCATGCGTTATGCAACATTACGATACCCGACCGTAATTATGATAATGATTTAACCCAAGATGTGTAGTTTTATGCTAATAACACAGATATAAATCACTTTAACTATCTGCCATCTGTATATGTAAGTATAACGGCTATTGCTAATAATCTTCTAGCTAATACATTTTTATAAATACCGTATAAAAATTCTTATGTAGATCCTTACTGCTTTCAAAAAACCAAAATCTCACAAAGTGTAATAATACCGTTTTGTATTTATTAATATTAAATCGCAAACTGATAAAGTAATCTATGGAAACGCATTGCATTACCTTACATTACATTACGTTGCAGATGATATCATCATTGATTTATTAGAAATACCATGCAAATCTGAAACAAGTGTTACATCAAGTCGCGCGGCGGAATGAATAATTCAACGCGAGATGTTCGGAATGGAAAACGTTCGGAATACATAACAGACGCCTTTCCTTGAACATGGACAAACCGTTTCGCGACCATTGAGACCGTACATGACCGAAAATCTTTTGTCCACAGCGCATAAGAATATAATTCAACTATTTTTTAAAGATAGAACTTAACATTTTCGTTAGCTTTTTATTTGTAAAAATTCGTAAATATGCAGAACAGTAGACTGCGCTGAATGGCGTTGGTTTGAGTAGACTGCGGCTGCAAGGTGCGAGGAAAAGTACAATTATACATTTACACCATTGGCACTTGTCGTCGTGGCGACGTGTCTGTTCCGTTATGTAACGATTGTAAATAGAAATGAGTTATAACTAAGAACTTGGCGATTGTGTTAATCAAAATTGATTTGTGTAGTTATTCGCGTCTATTTCATTAATCTCGAGGGACCCAGAACCTCCATCTGCTCTGACGGAACATGAAGAATCCATATTAGAAGGCCGTTCTGCCACCTACTTATTATTTAAATTTCAGTATCTTTCAATGACACTTGGCGCGGCGGATTATTTGTGTCAATATCAACATACACGAACGCGAACCCAATAGCCCATTTCCGTGTCGAATCCATTACACTGCCTACTTGAATACATGAAGACTTCATCTGCGGACACGCAAATTGATTTAATTCGAGAAATATTAAATACATACATATTTCAAATTGCAAACTCCGAAAACGTTAGACAGCCAACAAAATTCAATGTCCCCCATTCAATTCATATTGGCAGTAGACCTACAAACTTAATTATTCAAAATTCCATTTCGATGTGAGCGAAGCCACCCCTAAGCACGGTTTGCCCGATTACTACCCGAGGGCAAGTCCCAATTTCAGCCCTTCGTGTTATGACCTACTTCTGAAAGCCGCTCATTTGCCACAGCAGGTTCAAATTGGGGTTGAATGCAAACGTGCCTTGCCCGCATCGCCACATGGCTGGCTTTTATTTTAATGTTTATTTATGTAATGTCCCATACGGAAAACCGTATGAATTCATAGAAATAATTTATAAAACATAACGTGTTACGAGCGTTTGACCGATTGTTCCAACGTTTTCGATTGTATCATTTTACGAGTAGTTCTAGGCGTCATTAACGTCCTTTCCTTCCTGCAATAAGAAAGTTAAATTATCGAATGCTGACCTAGGCTACATTCATCTATCGCTGCTCGGTTTACCAACTTGAAATATTGAATATCTTATTTTATACATCTTAAAAACATAAACGACTATAAGTTTCATACTAGTAGCCCACTTCATTACGAAGTAACACCGATACTTGCGAAACAACTGGCGACGAAAACATTCGACTAGGTACCGACGCTATATGCTATTCTAAATATACGAAAGTGACAAAGCCGACAAGGCCTAACGTTGGGTCAACGACCGCATTCACGCCTGCCAGTGTCGAGCGACGATGTCGCAATGAGAGTTCACAAGGCCGCCGCTGTTTTGGTGGGTAATTTATCAACACAAAAATATCCAATAAGCACACACCGCCGCAAAGAAAAAATACCTAACAAATTATAGGTCTCGAGATTGCAAAAAAGGTTAATGTACACCACGCACAATACGCCTACCATACATTGCTTTACACAAATTCATATACATATACATAGCCTATAGTACTAAAATTAACAAAAGTAAGTAAACCTCAGCGAAGGATGGCAATGCCACAAGATATTCGTATAATTCGGTTATATAGGTAGGTAACTGCGGCGTTGATCCTGACTTCATGATACCTGATTTATAAGATAGATACCATACTACTTAAATATTTTAATGAAATCTTTTTGATGACAAGATGTATCTAATTGTTTACTTCACGTAAATTATCATACAAAGTGTATGCGTGTGGAACAACACATTGTGCTCGATTCTTTAGATTTTAAATGGTGTAGAGGATTGGGATCTGACAGTATAGTGGTAGTTACTGCCGCTGATTGCTGAATCGAAGGTTGCGAGTTCCATTCCCAATCAAGACAAGTGCTTGTGTGACGAGTGTTAGCATTTAATCCGTTACTTCGAGTCAGTTTAGTTGAGTTATCAGACGTCCCTATATTCGTTGTCCGTAGATATCACTACGATATAATCAATGTCGATAGGTTAGATAAAATAATTCTAACGGTATTTGTTTAATATACATTTTAATATTTACTTGAGCTAAATATTTACTTATTCCTTCAGAATTCATATTGCCATGCAATACATTATAAAATTAAATACTGTAGTTAAATGCTAAACGAATCAAGAAAATTATAATAATAATATACTTAGTATGTAACAAAATTCTAGGCAGGTGCACAAATTTTCAACGATGATTTACATTTATTTATAACTTCGTACAAAAATGTGAAGGTTACATAATCGAAGAGCTATTTATTATTTAATACAGTGTATCATTATTAGCTAGGAATGTGTTCTAACCAATTACCTTAATATACGAATGCAACCAGGAATTTAATACACTAATGTATGTACTGTGATGTCACAGTAATTATATTAATTAATATTAATATAATAAATTGAAATTGAAGATGAAGCGTCTGTTTGTAATGTCATGTAGTTTTTTATTACATGCATATAGAAATAATTACAAAAAAAAAAACAATTTTCAACATTTGTGTCTTGTCTGTCTGTTTGTACCGAAGAATCTCCAAAACGATCACACCTATTTTGATGAGACTTTCGCTGGTAGATAGCTCATGTTTTGTGAAGTAACTCGGCTTACTTTTAATATGAAAAAGTAACATTTTAGTATCCTAAGTGGACAAACAACGGGATGCAGGTAGTAATGATTAAAGACAAATTCTACAATCACTAAAAGCGAAAAGTTACAATTTAACTAGCATGAATATCATTAAAATTTATATCACTACATTTAATTTACCATCGTATAATCGTACACACATAGCTCCGGCTGTAATAGACCACCATGCCGACAGTAGAATCCTAAATAAAATACACTACGCCTTAACAAAAAATACGTAACCAATTGGAAACTATCCCATTTAGATACAGGATATAGCAATTTAAAGGAGGTTACGGTGCGCGAGTTTATTTCTTTTTTATAAAATTTATGGATAAACAGAAACGGTCGGTGAAAGGGCTCCGTAATTACCAAATGAATGGTTCGATGTACCGATTACGTTTCGACGGAGTCAGAGGTAAGAGCAGAGCAGCCCGGAACCGGTTGGCGTTAACCCGGCATCATAAAAGACCGCCCGTTAGCCGGATTGTGCAACGCCAACTATTCCATTATTAATGCTTTTTCGAAATAGTCCTTTTACGGTAAACATTGCACATTGCTGATCGCTAATGCGAACTTTGTGTTAATGTGAATAAGCTTTTAGTTCTTCAGACGCTAATATGTCAATGTTGTTTAATCCAAATTGACCTGGTCCTGGACGGTGGTAATGAATTGCTATTAATTTACTTACGACTTCTTATTTAAAAATTGTCTAAGAATACTTGAGAAAAATCTTAATCGCAAAACTTAAGATTTAAAGCTTAATACAAGTTTACACATAACGTCATTATCCTATAATTTCGTAGACGTTACCACAAGGGCGAGATAATTGAGATATGTGCGAGTTCAAATGAACATGACAACAACAAACAAAGCCAATGATAATAATCACGCACACAATGAATATCTTATTTAATATTGTAATAGTTATAAAGCGTACACGAATGATGGAAAAGTACGTATACTGTGACTGTTTTTAGATTCGAACGATTGGCATGTTGGCTGAAAACCGTTTGCTGGCACTGAGCTTTAACTAGAAATAACATGAGATGTAAAATGCAAGCAACAGATGCTCGAGTTACGGGGCTAATATTTCTAAAGTGTGATGAGGTCATCTGCTAAATTGCATATCATATGAACAAATCAGAGTACTAATTTATATATACAGCTCTAATAAACTTGGAATTAGTTGGAATTGATTTATGAGGGTTTCAGATAGCTACTGCAATATACATATCGTGTAGAACGAAAGTATAATAAATATTTTTTGCAAAACCAATCGATTCTCGGACCGTATAACAGCGGGAAATCCACGTCGGTTTTCAGTGTGGTCATGATTATTTTCGTTTGAACACAATTTCTTATAAGATTCCTAGTATTTTCAATTAAAATAGAAATTCTCTCATCAATTTAATAGGTTGATTCTCCATATCAGTAAAGTTTGAACTAAATGCATACAACTGAATGTCTATGTACTATCAATACATGGCGTCTTGATGTCACCCTCAAGAGCCATAACACAGACTGTTCATATTCTAATAAAATATTGAGTGAGATCACGAATTTCTAAGCCGAATCAAGTTTTTTATGTGAATAGAGAAAAACTGCAAACGAGCAAGCAACAGCTACAAATGGCCGAGGCTATCATTGCACATTAAACAGGACTAGCAATTAGTTTAGTTACTTCGTAATCAACTTAGCTGTTAGCACAGTCAATGTGCTGGTTAAAAAAGTCGATTCTCGAAAGGCCGTAATGTAATGTTAATTAGTCGATCAGTCTACAGCCATCACTGCAGTAAGTGCCGTCCTCGTGATAACTATTTATAGTCAGTGGCGTGATAACCGTTATCACTGACAACAATAAGACATAAACAAAACACAACGAACTACAGCGCGCGTATTATCTTAACAACTCCAGTTCGCACGAGTACATAACGTTTTATTTTAACTGTGGTTACGTCACAGATAGCGTACGGAACCTACGAACTCATTTAATGAAAGGGACAACGTATTTAATAGACTCTATGAACAAAAAAATCGTTTTTAACGGCAAACCAACATTTTTTACATCGCCGTTACAGCCAGCGTTCTTGATAACGCTACCGGTATGAACTTAAAAATTTTCCACGGCATATAAGTATAGTGGATCTACATACGTAATGTAGGGACGTAAACAAAATATACACATAAGCTAAAATACATGTGATTAAAGAATTTTTTTCTATAGAACTGGCAGACGAGTTGCAATATCGTGTCGGATTAGTGACCGATCTACGACGTAATTTTATAACTCACCTATATAAAAGGCCGTGGTAATGTGCGCGGTTTACTCAGCGAATTTAATTAGCGAGGAGTTTCATTAGTACAGGCTGTTGGGCCGTTTCGTAATTACAATCGTCAGCTGCACGTGGTGCCATGGTTGGTCGTCGGCCGCCACTATGAACGGCGCGATACAGTCATTTCAATAAAAACGAACATGTCATCAGCGAACGATCCAAATCGATATGAACAGGTTTCAGATCATTAGTGACATTGATTGTATTAACAATACGTCATTAAGGATACTTTAACTGAATCATTAAAGGCGCAAGAAACGTAACTCACGACAACATTCAAGCCGCAGACTATTATTTCGTAATTCTCAGTTTAAGTCTTTGCATCCAGCCTTCAGGCAGAGAATCAACCGCTCACCGACCAAGGCCGACGGTCACGGTTGGTCATGGCACTGCATTATATATTATATTGACACAACATTATTGTTTCGCACAAATATTCCATATTTTATGCAGTGACCGTAACGACTAATGGAACGAATCGAATTTTTTAATTCCTCTCGCGTTCTGTAACGCTGCAGTTCGCTCGGACCGCGAGAGTAAACAGATTCTAAATAACAATAAAATCGCCGATCTGTGCAGTTCAGCCGTGTAATTGAAACGAGTTTAATTTTCGAGTCAAGGTTTTTTACACTTAATTGAACATTAAATTCCAATCGCAGTACAAAAATGTTTCTTTTTTTGTATATCACGCTACACATTTTACGATAATAACAAAATTTTTATACGCTCACGTCAGTTCCTTGACGGGGTCGGTAGAAAACACCCAACCGCAACTATCTATATCCTTACATACCTGCTGTGTTTCTTTTAGTCATCGGTCTCGAATACTCCTGACAAACGCGTCTCCCCTCATCCGCCAGAATCCGGCCTACATGATCAAGACAAGACAGGGAACAATACCAAAAATTGTTCGTGAATAGAATTAAGAAGAGATTTCTTTTACTCTGCCACGTTTACGTATGATAGGCGCATGATGTACACAGAAACACAAGAACAGTGCAAACTCGCAATAATCATAAAATGACAAAGGGTTGTTATCAAAGGCATGTCCAATATATTTGTATTGTGCAATTCTAGCGTCCACTCGCACTGGCTTGCGTATCACTTTTCTGACACACCAAAGAAACTCGGCCGGTGCTGACACTCGGCCCGTTTGAGCGAGCTAAACAAAACTATCTATTTATTTTCGTATAGTACAACGCTATAACAAAGAAACAATTTGTATCTCATACAATATATTAAAAAAAATTAGGACGTAGTCATTTTACTCATATGATGTAGAACTTATAACAATAACAATCCATAACTTGTTTGAATGTATGTTTTGATGGAAAGTCAACTTTCGTAAATGACGTAACAGGTTAGAGCGGGCCATGGTAAGGCAGTAGGTATAAATAACAGTTAATATCTCGTGTCGCGCTCCGTTAGGCGGCGTCGCGTGCCCAGCAGGCTTCCTGCTTCGCTTCGACAGCTAAGTATCTAAGTACGAAAGCCTGCCTGCTTATTGACCATAACTTCTTTAAATACTTATTTTCAACCATTGTTACGCCTTTAATATAAATGCGTATGTACTAAATAATAAATTCTTCAGTTTCTATGGTTGATTTTCGGCGTTTTTAACTATTTTTTGATGACTTGAAGAATACTAACATTATAATTCGTGATAAAATTGCTACACGCGGATATTTTTTTTATTCAGGCAGTAGATGAAAAACATGATATTAATTAAAATTTCAGTAGTACAAATACATTGGTTAAATATATTTCACACAATATTTTTATGGCTGTCTTAAAAAAAACCTTTTGTATCGAGAACTATAAAAATACAATAATCAGACAATCTAATTTACCAACCCTATAATCTCATCATATTTGTATTCAGCACTCATTGGACGGTTAATTCAGTAAAATGAAGAAAAAAGAATGTAAAATTAGTTCAAAGATCTGAAGCCCTTTTGATCTATTAATGATAGTTCCATTCAGTAAACGGAAAAGGTTAATCATCTACGCTATCCCAATTTTAAACCAATATCTAAACGGCTGCATGGAATTACCGTGCTCAAAAATGTACCCACTCGACGTGAACTGAATATTTTTAAACTCAAGGTGGCAACCGGTTTGAATCTCGCTGGAAACTACTGCGCACGAAGACTTGAATGAGCTTTTATAAAACTTCCATAACAAATAATTTTACGAAAGGTTAGTAAACATCAATACAAGCGCTCTTACTAATGTTTAATTGTCATACAATAAACACATTGTCTCAGTTAGGATTAGCTACTGATAAAACACAATAGACACTTAAATAAAACAATACATCCTATGTAAGTCGCGTGGCCTGCCACTACACCTAACAATGTTATTAAAGAGAATTGGGAAGAGGTAACAATTAGTACACAAAAATAATAAGTTTTGAATTCCTTTTCATAAAGAACTGTAGTTGTCACGGCATCAGTATTGTTTAATATTTTTGTTCTTTTTCAACTCTTTTATTGCTCCGCTGGACACCATTCTCCTCTGACAGTAAGAGCGTTTTAGACCTTACTCTAATACACAGAGTGGATTGGCAGATTTCTCACAGCTTAAAAATACTTCATTTAACAGACTATATACAAAATCCAAGGTGTGCAGGTTGCTTCACCATATTTTCCTTCATCGGTATAGCAAGTGATATTCTGAGAAAGTTATAAAAGATATACCGTAACTTTTTTCAGTGAGAGGCGCCCTGATTTGAAGGTACACCACGAGAGTGGGATACTAAAACTCAACTACAGTCAGTTTTGTTACATAATATAGATAACATATATAGGATGTATATAGCTAAAACCTGTAAATCATATTCAAAAGAATGCGGGGCAAGCCCGGCACGAACGGAAGAGCTCGTGGCGCGTGACCGACACGGAGGCGGCGTGTCCTCTAACGCACAGCTGAATACAAAACATCGAATCAGTAAGGGCGCACAACTCAGCACTGTTTGAGAGGTACGCGGAAGTAATACGGTTACGCAAAGGGCCGAGTAACTCAATTGTGGACTTTAACGCCCAGTCACCTTTTAGCCAAATACTCGTACTTACAGCGCAGTACATAGTGAAGATAAAGCTCATTATGACAACTTTGTTTACCCCGGCGAGGAAAAATACAGTTGAAATCTTGATCAAACATCATTCGTGTGTAACAATTTTATATTACGCGGACTGGAGCAATAGAACAAATCTTATTTCTTTTAGAATAATAAAGAATAAAATACATTTTGTTGTACGACGCTTACTGGTAGAACCAGTATCGACTGGCTTCTTGATGTAATGGTTAGAGAACCCGACTGCTAAGCCGGAGATCGTAGGTTCGATTTATGGTGGGTACGAAAAATATTTGATTTCCACGGGAAATACGTTTTGATGAAATAAGCGCTGCATACGGCGTTACGGATACGGGTAACGGTATGACGTGTGTGTGTATCAAAAAATCTTTAAAAGTATTATATAAATCGTAACATATGTATGTTTATCAGTTTATTGGGTATTAAATTCATATCATTATATCACGGTATATCATTATTACTCTAAGAAACATGTCGTCTAGGTTAGCAGAATCGTTTTTCCAATTTTCTATTTCTGAGCTTCTTGTTAAAATTAAATTTCTCTGCAACAAAGTTGGTAATCTGTAAAAATCCCTTACTACCTATCGATTATTTTTAATTGACCATACATAATCAAGTAAAGGATTAAAAATAGAATAATAAAGGTATTAAGTCGCAGGTAACAACTAAATTGTATTTAACCAACCTTAAATAATATAAAGATCATCATATATGGATTCTTTTCGTTCTAATGGAATCCGTATAACACTGTAACATTTCTAATTCGGAGATGTGATAACAAGTAGGTACTGTGTAACCATTATGATGATTAATGCGGACTTTAACGAATGAGTACCCACCGCGCACCGTGCGGGAACGTTTAGAATTTAGGTCGTGAGCATTTCGGGTGGTGAGCTATTTCCAATCTTCCATGTACGATACTTTCAACGTATTATAACAACCATTTCGTTGAACATTATTGTCCACCTTTGATACTCTATTCATATTGGTTTAATAAATAAAAAAATAACAGAAGAAACGATGTATAATAGTCATTCGAAGACGCCATAACGCGTTCTGGTTCATGTAATTCCATTTTATTTCCGCGCAACAAAGGAAAGTCTATTGACACAATAGCCGGCTATGTGGCTAGTACAACTTGCGCCTTACGATCGCCGGTTTTACTGAATAAACGAGATACACCAGTTCGCTAATAAGCCTGCATTAAATCGTTTACAAGTTGTCGCACTCGATTTTAAAAAAACTGAATCCAAATGAAAAAATAAATATTCCGTAGCTGAGTACAGTTCTTTCGCCACAGTTAGGAGAAAACTAATACATAGCATACCTGGTACACAGTCTAGCGTTGACCTTGCATAGAGCTTGCTCCCGTGGCGTAGGTAGGCAATCTTAATCTTATATTACTTCTGTCAATACACAAGTATATAGGCTAATGATACGAGTAGGTACATACAACACCTGTTTTGTGGTTTTGAAAATATTTGCTTGTATTTGATTTCGAGTACGTGTATGCCACACTTACTAAACAAACGTGTACTGATCTGATCACAAATTAATACAAAAATGACAAATCCAACAGATGCTTATCGTATCAAACGTGACAATATCCAATATCTACTCGTATATTTGTATT
>DWQT01001324.1:0-17289 GCA_018244895.1 Myscelus amystis hages
ATAGGTACTACACTTTTATTTATTGCCATTAAGAAATTACGAATTACAACGCGTGCGACGCCGCGGACAATAGCTAGTTATACATGTAAACCTTCCTCTTAAATCACTCTATCTATAAAAAAAATCGCGTCAAAATCCGTTGTGTACTTTTAAACATCTACGCATACATAGGGACAGGAAGCGAAATCGATTTGTAAAGATACAGCTTATATTCACATTATCTATGTTCGAATGAGGGTAGAAAGGCTTTAATTCTCTTTCTCTTGTCGTTGCAGGCGAAGCGGGAGATGTACGATGTGAAGAAACAGAGGCTGTGTTTGGCTCAAGACGAGTACAAGCATCTCAACAACGCCCTGTCTACCCTTGCGGCGTCGAGGACGAGCCGTGAGTTAATAATTATAATATACTGTCTTACAACTGGCCATAAGTAAGCACCTATAAGAAACTTGAAACTGAGCTACACGTGGCAGAAAGCCGTATAGTCTGGAAACGTTTCTAAATATAAAAAAAACGCCTCGTTAAAGAAAAAAAACAAAATTCGCTTAGTAAAAAACAAAAAAAAAACGCCTCGTTATAAAAAAAAGCAAAAACACAAAATCGCCTCGTTAAAAAACAAAAAAACACGCCTGATTTAGAAAAATAAGCCGGAGAATGACGATTAAAAAAAAATATATTATCTTAGGTTAACTCGTACAGGGCAAATCTGAAATTAGGAAGCCAGTACTATGGTGCGGTAACTGATAAATATTTGTAATTGGAACAATTGTATATCAGTTTGACAGTCAATTCTTAGACCGAGAGAAGCCAGGCGAAACTTAATACATATTAACTAAGTCCAGGCATAATTTTTTGTGTTAAAATCACAAATGTTGATTTAGGATGGGTATCGAACTCAAAACCACGGTGAACCAATATGGTAGTCAACTGTGTAGTATGTCCATTTTATTTCTGTATAATATTCTTAAGGTAAAAAATTTAAATGGCAACATTTAAAAAAATACATAAAAGAGACGGCTACAACATTATACTTATTATTCTTAAGATCTATATCAGAGTAGGATTGTATTATTGAATAAGAATATTATCAAATAATATTAAATATTAAATCGGTTGTAATAACTGCGGCTAATTAAAACACGGAGACGGAACATGGCATAGTACTGCCGTGCGCACTGTGGATGAGATCGAAAAAAAAAATCGCATATCACAACACATTATGTAAATCGCATCAATTACGAGCAAAATATGTTCCATTCGATCGCTGGCCCAATCAAATATAATAACCCCGTGTTAAAAATAAAGCCATTGATTATAAATAACTATATAACCAAAGTCATCTCGATATCCGAGGCACAGTGCGAGTGCGGCCTATTTGCAAATAAAATGTCTTGTGTTAATTAAAATTTACAATCCCGTTCCCGTCGGCCCGAGCGTTCGTAGGCCATTGAAATTGAACGGATTATATCTCGGTATCGGTATTCGCATTCAAACATGTGCCCTAGCGTCGATTTAAATGCTAAATGCCAATAGAAAACTTTATGGTGCCCTTAGAGATTGCTCGCTGTTGATTTTGCATGCAGCAAACCTGGGGGCCGTGTGCTCAGTTCTTATTTAAGCTGTTTGCACAGTGAACTAGAAGCCGTACTGATGTTACGATTACTTCACTGTCATGAGTTGTAATTGAAGTGTGACCAATGAAGAAATTATGCCATTTTTTTAACGTTATGTGCTTTCGTAAAGTGAACTTTTGATTTTCGTCACAATCTGTTTATTTTTGGTATGAAACATAATTGTCTTTTAGAAATGTATTAAAAACCCCGTCGTTTTTCTGACAATTAAATTAATAAATTTAAATAACTAATAAAAGATTTTAACTTAGATAACAATTATTTTGCTGACGGGGGAGTCAAGAGCCTCCGAAATCGGCGTGTATGCATCAACAGAGTGATGAATGTAGACGAAGCACGTCAGGTTTATAAGGAGAGAGATATTTGGCATTCAGTGCTTTATGCCTATCCCTTTATGGACCTGGTGTGATTGTATATTAAAAATAAGTAATAAGACTGAGCTATACTTGGTCGAAGCCCGTGTAGTATCAAGATACCTGCCTTGAACAGAAACAAGTCACAGAAAAACTAAGAAAAATAAACATAGATATTTATTTGCACAAATATTTAAAGATATAACAGAATTATTAGTTCAATCCATATCTTGCCTTTAACGGAGTATAATAAGATAGGATAAATAACAATAATAATAATGGTTCGCGCAGTATGCTCGTCAACGACATCTATGACGACGACCTCGACGACGTCACGACACGACCCCGAGCTGCTGCGGGCGGAGGTGACGCAGGCGCGGGGCCGCGTGGCGCAGCTCAGGAAGGAGCTACGGCAGGCCAGGGCTGAGGTGGCCAGCGCGAGGCGGGGCGTGGACACTCTTGCTGAGTGAGTATACAATATACACCGTTAATTTTTTATTTATAATATGGAAGTAGCAGACGAGCATGCAGTCCACCTAATGGTAAGTGGCTACTGCCGCCCATGGACATTTGTAATCGACTCCAGGTAAGATTAGATTCCCATCACAGGTCGACTACAGCTGTCGCCGCTACCCCCGAGGACTGAGCTGGAATGCCTCACTGTTCAAACCAGAACAAAGCAGCGCTTAACACTGCTATTATAAGGCAAAAATAATCGGTTTAGACAACAGTCATAAATGTATTTACATATACTACATTTATAGCTGGTTGAACCGCGCCTATCCTCCATGATACAATTATAAGAGATAATCCGATTCGGTTTCAATTACGATGAAATATTACAATTTATTTAGATACATACATATTTGTATTCTGTACGTGGGGGTTATAATAACACGTAGAATTTTTTTTCTAATGTTGGTTATTCGTTCAATTCGGGGTGCTGCAAGGTACATTTTTGGTCCACTACTTTTCCTGGTGTACATTAATGATCTAACGAATAATGTATGAGACAATCCCAAGACTGTTTCGTTTGCTGATAGTACTTCATTTATGTTTAAAACAGACAGACTGAAAAACAATTATCATGATGTTAATAAAGTACTACCCAAAATAGTGCATTATTTCAATTTACATGGCTTTTTAAATAAACATAAGCTAACTCGAACTCTTGCTACTGCGAGTCCTTAGTTCTTTAGCAGCTAGAGGTGCAGCGTAAGAGCTCCGACTCTGTGCCTAATATTGATCATACGTATGTAGACTAAGTTAGAATACGTGTTCCTGTGCCTAATATTAGTGTTATTCTTCAAGAAAGTCGCAAAAAGAGCACTCCTCCAAAGCCGGCAACGCACCGGCGACTCCTCGGATGCTGCAGGTGTCCAGGCGGCGGGGACCACTTACCATCAGGTGGCCCGTCTGCTTATTTGCTGGGCTAATAATATTTAAAAAACACACACAAACGTGAATGTTACATTAGACTAAGCGAAAATTGTGAAAAGTTCAATAAAATTCAATATTTGGTATACTTTGCATCTTTGAATTCATACGATCCTCAACAGACCACCATCGATATTGTATTGACTTGTGATAAAAAAATTGCTTCCCCACAAGTGATTATTGTTATTATATTGAGAAATAAATGTTTAAACCATTAAAAACGATTACCAACTGATTACGCAATAACATTTCAGCTTCAGTACGATTGACCTCTGCTAAGCTTTTTCTATTCTCGTTTTAGTGTTATCGGTTCACGAAAAGGCAGCATCCAGCGTGTGTCGTAACTGCCCGTTGCCATGACAACGCAGTGTTACACTAATACCTGACGCAGCCATTAACTTTTTATTAAAAAGAAAGCTGAAGGTTCTTGCAACACCTGTGCTTAAGTGTCCCAGCTGGAAACAATCATTTGTATTAATATCTTTCTAATGTTCTTTTTTTACTGTTTTCTAATTCTATTCCTAGACACGTTTTGTAATGAGATTGCTTAAAACCATAGTTTGCGCTAGGATGTTAACGCAGAGCCCCACAATAAGAGGCAAATATTCAAACCTCTAACACTGCAGCTTACGTCCATTTAGCATCTAGTTATGAAGAGCGAGGTGTTAACATTTGACTGCGATCCTAATTCTACTGCTCATAACAAGCAGACTGAAACTACATAAATGTATATGGATATTAACCAAACCGAGTATAGAACCAATAACGGTCAAGTTGCATACTTCACTAGCCAATACACCAAACCATTGTTCTGTCGAATGGAGAGAGGAAGAAACCCGACAGGAATTTGCGAAGGTTATTTCGTGCATGGTAACAGACGGGCGACGGGTGCGGCGCGGGGGTGCGGGGGAAGGCTGTTATTGTTCGGAGATTTCAATTTTTCGGATACAACATTATTGGGAAAGATTGGACTGGAGATGTTAACTTATCTTAAATCTACCCGGTTCAGAGGTGGTGGCTCTTGATACGAACATTGGATGGTGCTTAAATTAATGGATCGGCCTCTAGCTCTTGTTGGAGAGGGTCTGAAACCCGGAGGTCGTGGGTTCGAATCGTAATCAAGACAAATATTTGAGATGTGCTACTAAAATTACCATATACTTACATATGTATTTGTAGATTTAAAAGCTGTCCAATAATAAGAGTTTAGTTTCATTTAGAATCAAATTTATTAATAATTTCAATAATTTTCAAATCGTAATAAAACAATATTTTTTTTTTATCTCTCGCTGATTTATATAGATTTTAAAGCAGGATTCTATGTGCCTTATGATTTTCGGATCGCTTCAGCTATTTTAAAAAAAAATTCTATCACAAGCGGTCCCGCCGGTTGTTACCTGGAGATTGTTTTCAGTTTTTTTATTGTAGTTGCAATTATGTATTATCTGCCAGGGCTGCCTCTTCCGGAACTAGAGTTGCCACTACTCAAGTTATCTAGGGTTTCTACATAACTGATTATGAGTACCAATTTTTTTTAAGTCTTAAAAGCGTCAATGCCCTGGATAGGATTCCCTTTACTGGGAATAAATGACACATTGTCTCCGTCTTCTATAGTGTTTTAATGGCGTTAGTATCGCTTAGAGTTACGTCACAAATTGACTCTTTTCAGATGTTGCCACATTGTTCGGTACATTTGTGGTATTTGGGTCACCATTTGCTAATTCTGGCGCCATGGTATATTAGTTAGGTCCCGGACTGCGAAATCTGCGGTCGTGGGTTTGATTCCCACCCAAGACAAACATTTGTGAGAGTATATTTTTTGTACTCGCAAACTCACAAACGTTACCTCTGTATACATTAGAATTGTTCTATCTTTACGTAAGATAGGAAAGATACAAAAGATAGAAAAGATAAAAAGATACAAAAGATAAAATATTTAAAAGATATAAGCTCTCGTGTAGCTGGCGAAGGGTTTATTTATGCCCTTCCCCACCCCCTGTGGAATTAGTACAGATAGGGTATGAAGGGCCGTTATAATGCGATGCGCCGGCTCTTGTCCACATTAACATTTATTATTCACGGCAGGTCGCATTGCGAGCGAGCAGCGATTAAATATTATCATTTATACAAAAACACAGTTGTGTTGGAGTAGTTGCTATCTATTTTAATATGACTCGGCGGATCTGGAAAGAGTTATAGAGAAAAGAAAGAAAGAGAAAAGATTAGTCATTCTTGGCTTACAAAGTTTTATTTAATATAATAAAATGGAAAAATAATTGTTAATGTATGTATCAATGTTAATTTAGTCCTATTACTAATTATAATATGGATCCTCTAAAATCGTTAAATGTATCTGTATGCAAAACACATGTGTTATGTATGTATCAAATAAAATAAAACAAAATATTCACATAACACAAGATAACAAGATTTCGTGCGGAGTATTTCTCGAAGTTTGTTCTGGAAACCTCTGAAATCTTAAAACAGCCTTATCTTTCGCCAAGGCGCTCCGCACAGTGTCATCTTGCTTTATTATTATTAATATAGTTCGGTGCTGAATAGAAAAAAGCATTTAAATAATTTGTAAAAATATACATACATTTACAGAATTGTTAGATCAAACCTTCAAACCTTAATTTACAAATTATAATTAACACAAAATCATTATAAAAAAACTTTACACCTTTTGTATAATATAGACCGAGAGAAAAAACCAAGTAACAAAAACTCTCGACTCACTTTTAAACAATAATTCTTATAAGAATTTCTTCAATAAAATAACTATATTTGTGCAACATTTATAAACAAATAAAATAGAAGACAAATAAGAGTTATTTATCATAATTATAAATGGTAGTATAAATAATAATTTTACTACATACGAATACCTTAACATTCGCGTAGTGTGCAACCCTCTTTACAAGCAAGTTGTAGGGAACCAGGCTATTTGTATGGGCTCCTGCTAAACATCCTTCTCTTTCTCACCTGCTACGTTAAAGCGGGACACAGCACAGCTATCCGTCCCACTTGTTACCAGGTATTCAGAGCAGGACGGTGTCGAACGCAGTTTGCATCGTAATTTTTAGCATAGTTTCCTAAAGGTTTCTTGTATGAAAGTTTTGTAGGAAAAACTATAATAATTTTAAACAATAATAATGGTTTAGTAAAGAGTCGCGTAATGTTTTTCATTTGCGAATCTCAACCACCCCTTCTTGAAGGTTTATCGAGGGCTACACCTATAATATTACCGTAACGAATCAATTAAAACCAATCTGTTGTATGTTAATACGTCACTTTATTATTTACAAGCCTGAAATGCACGAAAAGTGTCATGTTCCATTAAGAACTTAAGTTTTCAATTCGAAAGAACGCTCTTTGTTCTCCCATGAAACCTGCAAAGCCTTCAATGGAGCTTTCGTTCCAATTCTTTAAGACTCGTACATACTGGATGTCAAGGTTCGCTTCAAAGAGACGAGTATTGCTCTAAAAAAACTTTCTCTAAACCAATCTGAAAACATTGACAAAAAAAAACTAAACTTTACTAACTGAACTAATATTTTTACAGTCCTATTAGACATACTTCGGTCCTATTAGAGTTCCTGCAGTCCTATTACAGGTATACAACGGTTTGCTACTCTCTTAACTTAACTCTCTTATCGGTTTATAGTCCCACTGTTGGGCTCGGATATTTCGTAATGAAGATTAATTTATTCAAGTGCGGAGTAGCAATTACACTAAAAAAAATCCATACAAATATTATAATATGCTAAAGTGTGTTTTTCTGTACTTATTTTACGTCCAAAAGTAGCGACGGATCGATGTGATTTTTAGTGTGCAGATAGATGAAGGTTTGAAGAGTGACATAGGGTGCTATTTTGGCGAAAACATGTTACATTTTCACCGGAAACACCTTTTAATATACACTATAGGTGGTGTTACCGCTGCGACATCTCTATCACGTATTAGCATTGTATATGTACATTGACGTGTACATGTACTATACACCAATGAGTCAATCACATCAAAAACTATCACATATCATATATAAGCCAATTTGAATCTATATAGCCTTTCAGCAAACAATGGCGTTAGCTGTGAAGGCTTCGAGGCTGGTTTAACTACGGCCATTAAAAATTTACTTTGACAGAGCACTTTAACGTCACGTGCTGTTGTGATGGGAGGGCGTGATGCTTTTTAACAAAAGCTTTTATTTAAGTTGCACTGTTTTTTCGTTCGTATGCGCGGGTCGAATCAGTGATAGTGTGGTGGTATGAAATACAGCTCCACTCCGGGGGTCTGGGTTCGATCTAGGACCTGTTACTTGCGTATGCCTAAAAATTTAACGTTCAAGGAAAACATAAGAATACCGCACTTCGAGATGTTATACAGTACGAGTATGTAACATTGCCTGAGGTGTGTACAGTTTACCATTCCGCACTTGGCCAGCGCGGCAGACTTGGTTTAAATCCGTTTCGCTATGACAGGAGACGCGGAAACCAATAAAAATGCTGGATTGAATAACTAAATTGTAACCCAGTCACCTCCAACCCAATAACATGTGAGAGTGCTGTTTAAAGTACGTATAAGATGCCTCCATTATCGGTCTGTTTGCGACCTGTGCGTGTCGCCCCCCCTCTCCCCCCTGGTTTGTTGACGTAAAACAATGGACAGTGTGCGCGGCGTGTCGGCACTTTGATTTGAAAACACCCTCCCGCGCACAATGAGTTGGATTGCAGAGTGTAACCGCCCCACCAAAACCGAAAGGCTGGATACTTCCAAGGCCTTGATTACAGTACCCTTTTATTTATGTACTTTTAGCTTACGGACGTGCCAGTTAAAGGTGGTATGGATTGGTAAAAGTCTTTTTTTATTTAGTATCCGATTTTTCGAGATTGTTTTCTGCTTTATCTTTGCATAGTATAAAACAAAGTCACTTTCGCTTCCTGTCCCTATGTATGCGTAGATCTTTAAAACTACGCAACGGATTTTGATGAGGTTTTTTTAATAGATAGAGTGATTCAAGAGGAAGGTTTGTATGTATAATAACACCCATTATGTATTAGAGAAATACTGTTATTTGTGAGCTTTCTAATGTGATTGAATTAAAGCGCGCGAACCCGCGGGCAAAAGCTAGTAATTTATGTAGCAGAGCAACGTTTGCCAGGTCAGCTAGTATGGAATATATAACATAGCGTGCGTGTTCAGCCTTGCCAGCCAGCGAGTGTCAGTTCAAACGCTACCGCTTATCACAGTGTCGCAGGCGTAAATGTATTTACTTTATTCATTGCTCGCTATTCAAAATCGGATTCACTTTATCGATGCAAATAATCGCGAATGAACACAATGTGTGCATATCACTCTAAAAGATAGCGTGACTCGGCGTATTCTGGTACAGTCGTGTACAGAAGTCGATACAAATATGTATAATACAGTGCATTTTTATTCTTATTATGTGCTGTCGTATGACTATGAATAAACTGTTTCTTGCTTTCTTTCAGTTTGGATCGCGTGGGCGTTGTTGCCGCTGTAATATGCAATTTGTAATGCTAGCACGATATATGAAAAGTTCGCGAATTGTGTTTATCGATTGAAACAGTTTATCACGTATATGTACATAGTTTAAAATGTTTGCGATAAATCGATATAACGAGAGGAGTCTTTTGATATAATATCTGGTTTTTTATGCATTTACATATATTTTATATAGAAATACAATATTGATTGGTAGGTAGCGATATCGAAACGACATAGCATTCGTCGCTCGAAATACGGACAATACCCAATCTTCTTGTTTACCAATGCATATATTCGAAATTCAAATTTTTATATCCTCTTCTTTACACACGTTGTATAAATATGTACAACGTAGTCAACTTCGAGGCTTTAATCTACATATTCAATATACATTGAAGGATAATATATATAAAATGAATTTGCGTGTGTTTAGTATTTTCAAAATACTAATAACTTAAAAATAACAAATTCCTTAGATTGCTACGCTTTTACTTTGAGTTAGTTTGTGTTACATGAAATTTTCTTAACCTTACATAGTACCAACTAAGTTGGTTAGGTTTCCAAACTGACCGAACCTGTACTTTACAACAACATAACTTTTAAATAAACAGAGTACGCTTATCCGGAATCGGTTATCAAAATTGTTCAGTTGCCGTATTATTAAAGGTTTTCAATTGGGTTATAATTCTAAAAGATGAATTACTAGTTTGTTTATTTTGTAAACGCTTTTGCATCACTACGCAGTATAAAATTAAATCGCTTTCTCTGTGCCTATGTCCCTTTGTATGCTTAAACCTTTAAAACTACGAAAAGGATTTTGATGCGTTTTTTTTAATAGATAGAGTGATTCAAGGCGAAGGTTTGTATATATAATAACACCCATTATTAAATATAGTTATATTGCAATGATTTAACGTGCGCGAAGCCGCGGGCAAAAGCTAGTTATTATATAAACTCTGCAGGAGACCTAGACGAAATATAAACCGCTGACACAAAGGACTGTGACTTTGCAAAATTACTTACGTTGTGTGGAACAAAACTTTAATATAATTCGCTACAACGCTGAACTAAAAATATCATGCATGCCGCACAATTCTTATAATATTCTTTTAGGTGTTTGAAGTATGGAAATCAGCCACCGGTATATTATAGCCTTAAGTGCAGTGGAACAGTAAATGGGTTAAAAAGTAAGCTTAGGCCTTTAAAAAGGAAAACATAAATCAAATTTCAAAGTTCAGTACATTTTGTATTCAAGGAAAGCGTTTTCGATTTTCTCTCCACAAATTGTCGGAGCATGGTGGGTACGTAGATACCTAACTTGATTGTTTTAGTTTTACGTTCAGCTCGAGGGCTACATAGCTCTTATGTAGGAGCTCAAACAACACAAATCACTGATTCTCATTAAAGCACCTACGCTAGACTATTTCTTCAATTACAAGTACACCCGAGGTATAATTATGTACGAAATCCTAAACTTAACATAAATTGGATGTGGATTTTATTTCGTTCAAGCGTCTTTTTAGGTACCGTATCATAATGTACAAGCGAAGGTACAATAGGATTACCCGTTACTAATTTAATAGCTGAAAAAGTTTAAAAAATCCATTTATCATCCGAATAAAATCGTGAACCAGAAAGATGAAAATTTGTCTTGTAGACGGTAAATTGACATCCAAACACTGATCTCGCTGTTTTTGTTTAGTTTGTGTTCAGAGTATTTCTTTTTTATCTGGATTCATATACGCGTTTTATACATACATACGTAAACGACAAAGTCATTGCTACTTTGCATGAAATGTAACGATATTACCTATCCTGATTTAAATAAAAAGAACAACAGACATTTTAAAATATTTTAAATAAACATAATCAATTAATTACATTCGTAATTTGTTATTCATATAGGTTTACATTTATAATAATTATTGATTTATACTTTTACCTTGAAGATATTGTGTCTCTAACTTACAGTTAAATTAAAGTTTTCAATATTTTACAATAGAAAAATTTACCATAAAAGTAAATCATTTCCACTTGATTGATTCGAGGGATCAAATTGTGAAATCGTGTCGGCGAGAGGCGATCCCGTTACGACTCAATTACGGAACATCCGTCAAAGTACCATGATTGCTACAATTGCAGGTTAAAACGATCGCAATTTGCAATCGCAAACGACTATTGCAGAAATATTTTTCTTCATAAAACTACAGCATAGACAACGGGATATGAATTTTAAAAAACCTTTGTCATATTTAAAAAATTGTTGTTCGAAATTCAATTGTTTCAATAGTGAAAAAAAATTATTCCATATCACCAGGTTTTTAAACTTCACAATTTTTGAATTTCGAACGTCAACTTTTGCGAACTCGTTGACGCGCGTAGCGGAAAGGTAGAGTCATAATTTGCAGACGCCATTGCAATAAAGCGTTTCCTATCTGCTGCAATTAATCCAGGGCCGGCATCCGTAGATTATTTCAGGCTATAAACTCCAAAGCTCTTTGAATTACTACCTCATACGGTCTTTAACTACGTCTGTATTGGATCCTACATAGCCATATTCGCTAAGAATTATTTTGACTGCGTGTTATTGTCTGTGGAAGCTATTAAGTTTACCTGATTTTATCTTCTATATTTTGATTGTTGTTTTTGTTTTTCTGCTTTAGTTTATCTTTATTTGACGTTTCGCCAATTTCAAACAGGAAATATTATGGTAATGTAGATATTACCATTATGTTTAAAGTTTATATTCTTGAATTTAACGTTATTTATAATATGTTTGACCTGTTGTTTGCTGAGTTGGAAGCCGTGACCTTTAGACAGGACATAATGTTCTGTGATAAGAAGTATTTCAATTCTCAATTCTCTTATTAATGCTCCATTTTCAGGTTACAGTGTTTGACATAACTTGAAACCGGTACGTCTTTCGTTGTAATTTATAGTAACATCTTTCGACTCCATGTGTTATATGCGCCGTTAATTGAATGTAGCACGTGGGTATACTTTGCTAACGTATCATCAAAAAAAACTACAATTACTTATTTACTAATGGCGGATAAATGTTTTAAGCATGCAAAGTTACAAATACCAATAAAAACGCCAGCCCACTGATTCGGCCGTCCCCGTAATTTTGTCACTCCGTTCGAGGTGAAACGGAAACTTTCGCCAATAAAAGTATAACAAGTTTTTTGGCGTCGCTAACACATTTTCACTGGTCCCCGGTTTCCAATAAAAAAAGGCGGGAACAATCTGTTTTTCCCGCGTCTCTCGTCGATACAAATACGTTTCGGAACGTCGGGGAATCGCCGCAGCGTCGTGTTTGTACGACTCGATCAAGTGTTAAACGACCATCGATCACGGACACGCTTTCCTACAAAAGGCAAAAGTAACGCCCATCAAACAGCCAAAACATTTATATCATAAGAATTGGCCGTATAACTTTTTTAATATTTCGTATTAAAATATGCAGTGTACAATTATTTTTATATGTAGAAACGTGTGGTTCATAAATATAGATTTAGTTTTCATTGAGTGATTTCTGCCTTACGGCTCAGCCACAGCTACTCGCGGCGCGGCGCGATAAAAACAAATGTAAGGGAACTTATGAAGCTTGCCACAGCCACCGGGTGTGGCATGTGGCACGTTGCCGTCAGGCAACTAGCATATATATTATAATTATTTTCATTTTTTTCTAATATAAAATCGGCTATGGTATCTAGCTTAACCAAAATAAATTTAATACGCGTAGCTATACCTACTGATTTTTATGAAATTACAAGTTTTTATTATTATGGCATTATATTTATGGCAAGTAATGGAAAATGCATAAGACTGTCCTAAATGAACGACGAACCAAGTTTAAGCTATCACTAAACCTGTGTACAAACGTAATGTTATTTATTTAAACCAACAACGATACGTCGTAATTTGGTCACCCCTTTCGTGTAATGCGGAAAGTTTTCTCAATAAAAGTATATCACGTTGTGTAACACATTTCCGCCGGTCCCATGTTACCAATAAAAAGCGGGAACAATCCGTTTCTTCGAGTCCCACATCGAAACGAATTCATTACGAAACATCGCCGGACGGTGGTTGCTCTGGTATTTGCGCAAGTCTATCAAGTGTGAAACAAGCATCAGTTTTCAATGTGTTTTGGTCCAGTCTTCGGAACCACAGTATTGAAGTAAGTTACCAGGAGGCGATAAAGTGATTTAGATCGACATGATGACGGTTTTTTTTGTTTATTATATAGAAGTAGCAGACGAGCATGCTGTTGCAGTCCACCTGATGGTAAGTGGCTACTGCCGCCCATGGGCATTTGTAAACCCCAGATAAGATTAGATTCATATCTCAGGTCGACCACAGATGACCGCTACTCCCCGAGGACTAAGCTGGAATACCTCAAAAAAGTATGTCTTCCTTACCACACCGTTCAGACCAGAACACAGCAGCGCTTAACGCTGCTGTTATAAGGCAGAAATAATAAGGTAAGGAATTAATAAGGTATATTTAAAATAAAGTAATTCTTAGACTAGACAATAATTAATGCTCAATTTGAAAAGCTATGCGTAAGTCGAATTGGCAAAAGTAGTTAAAAAGCAGACGTTTTCGTTATAATCAACTTCCTGCAGAGGTATTATCGCAGCGCTATGACATGGGGCTCTTCAGGAAAAACGCAAAGAAAGCTTTCTCCACAGCCGGCAACGCGCTGCCGATTCAATGTTTCATGTCTTGTTGGATCTTGGCTTGGAGTTTAAAAATATAAAATTACATCTAAGAGCCATCTATTGCTCGTTTATTGTACTAAATTAAATTGGTAAATGGATTTGTCAGATCTTGCCGCAAGGTGGCTTAATCCTATGAAACTATGACGTTTCTCAACCTTTCAGAAATAATTCCATTTAAATGTCTACCACTAAACCGTTATGGCGGGCGACTTTCGATTTAAATGGTTGTTTATTTTATAAGAGTAACTCTTTAAAAATACGTCTTTGAGCCTATTACCTATATCATGATGTGACTATTTGATTTTTTTGACTTGAAACTGAGGAATCACTTTGCACTTTTGCACTCCCGATTTGAGGAGATACACGATTGTAGATGCGAACGCCAATTTTACAGTTACTCAATATTTAGTCAATACTTTCATTGGGAATTTTACGAGGAAAATCGAATACCTACATAAGCGATATTGAATATTTCTTACTAAACTGATGGAATAAATTCAAATTTCAACCACCATGCCTAGATTTTAATAAAGAAGCATAAATAAACACACACTACATAATTTACAACAGTTTATTCATATACCTATAATCACACTATTCAAGCATTTACGTCCAGTATTACAACGAATAGATACACACTAATCAAATATCTACTAAATTGTTCATAACACATCAATCGGACAAAAAATAGCGGGAAATGCATTTGCTACACTGACTTAAGCACAGACTGTCACAGAATATATAAAAAAATCTCTAATGACATTGATATAGGAGCTTTGTTGTCTCTGGTAAAAATATCTATGACAAGCAGCCATGTGGATACTGACATTGTTACTTTTTTTTAGTTAAAAGAATAAATAATGAATATCTTGAAAATACGCAGAATGTATACTAATGTAACTAGACGACCTTTTTTTTTAAATAATACATGCTTTACATTTGTAACAATAGAAAAGATAATCATACCTAATACTAAAGACTCATACATGGATATTTTTACTCCCAGACACAAAAAAAAAAAAACGAAATTTAAATCCTGGTGACAATCATTTTCCAGTTTAGTATTCAAATTTGCTATCAGCAAAATTAATCTGCTAGTCTAATCCATCGTCTTAACATTTAGAAAACAATAGACAAGAAACTACAGTATACTCAAAATGTTTAACACAATTATAAAATTAGACTTCATGAACTGGCATCAAATAAATCAGCATTGCCCATAGACAATTTGTAATATAAATTCGAAGTATAAAAAATTAACTTAGAATAGTCACGGCTGTAGGGGAAGACGTCTCAGTCAGAGTTTCACCGCTTTTTAATGAACATTGTGTCCTTGACATCATTTAATGTGACCTCTTTGTTATTTACAAGAGTCGCACGTTTTCCTAATCTAAAAAAGAAATATTCCCTCATATACCACCACTTTCCAATCATGCAAACATACATACACGAGTTACATAGTATTGTCTTGGACATAACATAGTTTAGCTTTTAAAAGCACAGATAATAAATTTAAGTATACATCAGTCAATTGTTTTTTTGTTAATTTCGCATTAAAGTATTATGGGAATTACACAAGAAAGGCAAGACGGTTGCACGATTATTGTTTTAAATATTCTTTTGATTTATTTATGATAGTTTGCTGGCCAAACTAAAATGATATGCATAATGGAGAAGCTACAGCTCTACAATGAAATAAAGATATAATTACTTAAACTAACGCTACCTTTGCACCCATAGCCTAACTGCTCAAATAACACCATCATTGGCTCGTCAAAAAAAGCGAATCGAAATCTCGGCAAATCCCTTTTCAAATTAAACTGATTTTTTTTCAATTCATGTAACATTTTGTAAATTCTTAAATTTGTACGCCGTAAAAGGCGAAATATGGATTGAACCAATAACTTTGTAACATCTTTAAATGTACCCATATTTGCACAAATAAATGTCTTTGTCTTCGTAGAAACGTTTTAATACCAGGAATCTGTTTATCGCATAATAAGATATTTTCAAGTAGACGCAGGTTAAATGCGAACCTAGATGAAAAAGGTATATAGAGAAAAATTTTAATGTATTACTTCATTTCCAAATGCATATGGAAGAAAGTAAGGATTATTATTATTATTATCATTATAAAAAAACCGAAAATATTTGTTACAGCATTATAAAAGTTGTTATACAAAGAAAATAAAATATCAATAGTATATTAATGAATTAATTATTAAATAATCGGACAGATAATCTATTAGGATATTACAAAAGTGACACTACAATAAGTTTGGTTTGACGGATGATTTTTACTCTATGGACAAAGTTTTATGTGACGTTGTAAACAAATGTCGTCAACATCTCAGCAAATTTCTCCCGGTAATCTGCAACGCGTTAATAAAGGGACATTACCGTGAATATCGCACATTATAATCTCACTTGTAGCCATAACATAATATATTATTCATTTATACTTAATGTCGTATTCTCATCATTTTAACCACAACTATGAGTAAAAATAGAAGATTATAGATAATCGAATTCTTGAAAATCGTGGCCAAAATCACCCACCCATTTAGTATTTAGGCCAATGGACATTGAGACCTGGCCACTGAAACCAACACACATCAATATTATATATCTAACACAACTGAAATATCTACATTTCTTTAAGTAACTATTCAAATGAATGACTTTGTATATCAAAGTAATATTTTCATATTCTCAACAGGCAACACCCAAATAGTAAAAATTACAAAAAATTATCAATTTTCACTCATAAAAACATCCTTTTACATTCTATCAATGAAAGTAATCATGTTTGAACAATATTCATATATATAATATTCATAATACAGACATTTATCCACTATTGTTATAAATTCTTCTATTATTAACAATGAAATTCAAATTATCTAACTCGAGAAATCAGCATTAAAAGAGCATTTAAAAAAAAAAAACTTAATTCACAGGTACTTCTAAATATACCCTATTCCCAAAACATTGTACATATAGAACTTAAATTGAGATTACACAGAACTGTTACTGTAAACAAAATTCCAGTTTCAATCTTCAGTGTTACAACATAATAATAATAATAGTATTCACAATATCTCAAGAGTTAAACAATTTGACATTAAAACATCACACCAATAGCAATCGTTTAAGAAATGCATCTCAACTTACTCAACAACAGTACACTCGCACAGATATTCGTCTCTGTCGCACTTAACGCGAGGGAGAGAGACGGCTATGTATAGAGCACTTCACTCGAACAGGGCTCGGATGGAGCAACACCGTCTCAATTGTCTGTTGACCTTGAATAAGTGGAGGTTTGATTTTCATTGCTTGGACACTCGATAGTGCAACGTGAATTCCACATTGGACTTCCATATAAAATGGCGGACGGTACGCAGATCCATATTCGGGTCAAGTACCTACAATTGCAAACAAAAATCACATCATACACGGCCAGAGTTAGTTTGGTTAATAATAATAATAATAATAATTAGTAAACTCTACACCTATCTACATATCGCATCTTTAATGGAACACTGACTCATTAAGTAATAAGTTAAAATTTAGTTACGTACAGATACAGGCTTCTGTTAGCGCCATCTACCGTTTACCGTTTGAATTACGTTG
>DWQT01001325.1:0-17273 GCA_018244895.1 Myscelus amystis hages
AGGAGTCCTACATACCCCCGGCTCCCCACCGAGGGCATGCGTAAATGCATTTCCCAACGAAAAAAAAAAAAAAAAAATGTACATATTCCAGGGTTAAAACAATGTACATATTGCAGGGTTAAAACAATGTACCTATTACATACTACTCGTAACATTTCAATTATGCCTATACAATTTCTGTCAAAAGCGTGCAGACTAGTACGGGGAAGTCGATTACAATTACTTGGTACGTAGCCAAAAAATACGCGAAGATATGAATAAAATACCTAGTTTCATAGTAAAGCAATATTATAATGTACGTTAATGCTTTGTGTGGATGGTTCACCAGATCACGGGGCGCCTTGCCGTCTCGCGGTGACGAGTGGGACAAACACGTGTCACACGTTTCAAATCGATATATGTACCTACGCTCCATTTTCTATTATTTCAGACATATCTTACACAGAAATGAAAGGTTGTTACTTCAGGTTCAGGTTGCTTGCGAAAATTCTTTCGCTAAATCGAAGCTTCATTTTACCTGATTACCAAATCTATGTAGATTTTATTTTGAGGAAAATCTATTTTGATAGCACGATATCATCGTAATTGAAGTTGACTGTTTTAAAAATATGCGCTGGCCAAACTGTTTAAAATGGGTTGGTAAACGCACACGATGTTTTATAAATGTCGATATCTATGGATTTTTATTAGTTCCATAAAAAAACATCACGGTAATTTTCATATCTACTTTTCATATTTGAGACACGATAACAATTTTATAGTCAACGTGAAAGAAAATGTTTGGGTGTAATTTTTAAGTACGAAACATCAGATCTGACGTAAATAAAACACTAGCTGATTAGGTAGTATGGTTCGAGATAAAATAAAATAAAGAAAAATGTTAAGATAAAGTTCAGGGCCGACATTGGCACGGGTGCTGCGCTGTCGAATGCGATATATGTATAATACATATTATGTATGTAGTGTATTATATGGTGGCAGGCAACCATGTTTGTCTGTTTCATGTTATTATATTTATTTTTGAAACGATTTTGATTCAAATTGATCGATTGATTTAAAGTGATCCATAGAACTTCAGTAAAAACTTAGTATATAAGATTGTAGAGGAAGGAAACATAAAGATTTTTAAATTAAACATTGTATGTTTGTAGGGATATAGGGATTGTCTATTTAAGTCTACATATAAACAAAGTCGCAAATAAAACCTAGTTTTAAGTGATCCCAAACGATTATTTTTGGTACCGTGACTTAAATAATTCGAATATAATAAAATTAAATATATTTTTTCATTTATCAAAACTCGGACCGATTTCTACTCCGAATATCCGAACTCTGATAAGTTTCCGTATATTGACATAAAATTAAATGGAATGAAATAATCAATGTAATGAGTTACATGTTTTGAATTTATTCTTTATTACGGTTTTTTAAATAACTGCAATGTAACTGGATAGAGCGTCCATTACCTTTATAAAAAACGAATCATTAATTTATTTCAATATTAAGCTAAATTTATTAAATGTCGCAATTTACTAAGCAATGGCATTTTGCAGAACGATCGATAATAATAATAAATAAGCATGCAAAAATTAACGTTTTAAAATGCACACATTTTATCTTCAGGAATTTACTAAAAATATATATTTTTTTGCCATCATTTAAAAAATACCAATTCTTTAAAATTACATTTAATAAAAAATGTGGTACCCTAGTTTAGCATGCTATGCAAGTGCTTTCCAATCAATCGATTAGAAGAAATTTGTGTCACAATTATAGTAAAAATAATCCATTTTCGATAGTTGCAACAATTTCGTTTATTCTTATTCATAGTACTTAGGTACATGTTACTACTTTGTATTATTATTATTATTATGCCGTCACCCAATCTCTAACGGGGCAAGCAAAGAGCGGATCTATAATATCATTAAAAATTTAACGAGCTTCTTCTAAATTCATAACTCTCTTTATATCTACTTGCAGGACTGTTTCGAAGACTACTAACTCCCTACCACCTGGTATCTGAACTACAATAGTACCTACCCAGTATTTTTCCACAGCAGATCACTACCGTCCTTAACACATTGTAGATACTTTTAGACAAATCTAATACAAAGGCGGAATAGAAACAACGTATGATAAAGAATGGTAATTACTCAAGAATGCCGTTTATTAGGGTGATTACTTGCTAAAAAATCTTCGAACTGGAAGCTGTATCTAAACAAACTGAACGAAAACAACTAGTTCTTCATTAGAACTCACCTTTGCATTTTTTAAAGTATATTTACATAGCACATAAATTATTACTTGATATAAATGTACCTAAACTGAATATAACATTTTAATTTTACGTCAATTTAAAAAGATGCGGGCTGAAAACTGGCGGGAATACGAAAAACCGGTTCCTGTTCCAGGAATATATCTTATGCCGTTATTTACCATTCACATGGTAGGTACATGACTAGTTAAAGTTATTGTGGCCGAATGGGTTTTACGCATTGTTTCAAAACCTATTGTTTTAAGTGTCATGATTTCATCCCGTTTCATTTCATTCATATTATATTAGTTATAAGTATAAACATTGTCACATACATATATACTTTTTATATTTATGTCGCATCTATGTTACTAAGATTTGCTTGTTTTACTAAGAATTATATTGATTCATAGGTTTTTTTCTAAGTAATACTATAAATTTCCGAGTAATACTATTCAGTAAATATTTTTGAAAACTCTTTTTGCAATTGACGTGGACTTTGTTTTCCTATTGTACCGATAAATTTCTCTCTTGACCGTTGCAAGTGTTAACCTTTAAAGGAGAGACCACAGATAGCTATAAATGACATTGGATTCTGCATTTGATATCAAATAGATCAAGAGAAGGCGTTTATCAATTATCTACGATTAAAGATTAGGACTGACGTTGAATAATGAAGAAATGAATAGTCAACACTCCAGCTCCATTAGCAAACCTTAAATATTATATATATTGAACGCATTGTTTTCGGTATTAAATATACACTAGTTACTTTGCCGTAATGATAAAAAATGTGCTTAAATGTCGAAGTATTCAGGTACCTATACTCACATAAGAACGTAGGTATTTAAAGGTAAAAATGTCAAGACTAGATTAAGCACGATCCACATTATCTCTCTATTACAGTCTTTGGATATTAATTAACTTTTGTTTCTAATTCAAACGGATTGTCATAAACTGCAATTATAATCTTAGTTTGAAACATTTGACAACTTACTTAACAAAGAACCTAATTAAAAGATAATAGTTAATCTAAAATGTAATCCCTTGTCTACTGACATATTTTAATCTTTTTACTTACATATTTTAACTATAGGAATTAAGGAATCACTCTAATAGTTACGCGCTAATTTCCGAGACTCTTCCACTCTTATCAGCCATTATCTGATCTATTCAGTCGAGGTAGAAGTAGAAACGTATTTTTGTATGATTTTTTTATTCCAATTCAGTTCAGCTATTTTATCATTTTGTAAAATTTAACAATTGTCAAATTGATAGACAAAACAAGCGTGAAACATATAATATAATTATGTACTCATCACTATGTTAAAATGCACGTAAACCTCATGAATAAATTTATACTAAACATGTATTAATAAAATATGCTATCCAAGGCAATGTCTGCATGATAATGCACCAATGTTTGTTTATTGAACTGAGTGACTTGATATTTAAAATGATCTCAATAAAAATTACAAGGTCGTACCAATTGAAAACTCTTCAGAATCACTACGCGCTTTTCGTTTGGTCAATAAAAACAATTGTAACTTCATATGAACAGTTTATATATTTGACAATACAATAAGCAAAACATGTAATTCGAAACTTTATACATATCTCATACCAGCATATTGTATATCTGTCTGTTATCTGCAAATAATATATGAGGCAGTTAAGCAAAGTGAATTATCTTGTAACATCCTCACTCATGGTCTTTTGATTCCAAAACTAGGCAGAGCCTGTACTGTGGTTATCAGAAAACTGATAAAATACTTATCTAAATTTCTAAATACTGACGTACATACATTATGGATAGTAACACGGAACAAAATTGTACCGCTCCTTTGTACAATTTTATCCTAGGTGGGAATCGATACCCTACGATCGATGCTACCCTCAACAGGGAGGTTTATAAAGATCGAGGTCTACTAACCATAAAGAACTTGCATTACGTAGATTTGGGAATGATGGGCCACGCCAGCTTCATAACTAAGCGACTTCTACTGACAAACAATTTTTAATAAATAAATAAAACTACATTTCATTTACAATGCTCTATACTATAATAAACTTGAACTATAAAGTAAGAGCGTTACATTATTTTCTATAGATAAATCATTTATCAGGCGCTGAGATAACATAAGAATATTATCAGTACGTAATTTGAATACAGCAAGGTTGTAAAATGAGCTAAACATACAATAAAGATGTATATCGCGTTGCCAGGAGGATTACAATAGTAGGTACGTATTTGTTTATTTATTTATAATATTAGAAAATGCGTACAAACGTTTTTTGAATTATATTATATATTTGTATCATTCTTAAGTGTGTAACTTAGTAATGTTAACACGGCGAAACTGTTCATAAATTATTATATTTCTATCTTATCACACTTCTCACGATTTGTTTAAGAAACACTACAATATCACAAACAATTTATTAGAACAAAATAGATAGGTAACAAAGATTTGACAAATTACAGAAAGCCCGTTAATTCCATTCATATCTTTTATGTTGTATGTATTTTAGGTATTTACGATAGATAAAAGCCCTAAATAGAAGTGTTCACTATTCACTTGTGTATGTTAGTGTACATTTTAACTAGGCCACGATTCCCCGAGATAGGCTTACAATTTAAGCCTTTTGGCGCCGTTTACCCGGTGACCGGAATGTGTGAGAAAGCAATATAGAAATTTATTCTAGAAAACTCAGTTTCATTCATTTCACGGCCAGGTCACACATTTAACCTAATTAAGGCTGAAAAGAAAACACTCCACTTTGCTTAGTTAGTAAATTCTAGACTTGATTCTCGAGGACTATTGATGTAAGTAGATCAAATAATTAGTACTAAGAACATGCTAGATGTTGTATCCACTTGAAAGCAATCTATATTTGCATACGTTGACTATAGATACATTTTTTAAACGTAGTAAAACTCTGATACAAAAAACGGTTTAAATTGTAGAGAATACCCCCGCTAATATTACATAAATTATATGAGTTCATTGCAAATGTGTAGGAAATATCATATGAATTTGGGCTGGAAACAAGGTAATAAAAAATGACACAAGCTTTTTATTATCTGGTGTTAAGAAAGCCCCATAGAATTCTGAGGTCAAATATCAATTAGCACATAACCATGGAAAGGTTTAATGTTACCCAGTTGATTAACAACAAACATGAGTACAGATAACTGACACTCGTACTTCTCCCTTTATTTTCTACTCAGTTTACATGAAACAATGCTTATAAGAGCACATTAGCCTACTAAATGCCATTTCGTTATCATAGGGTGCAGAAATTTGAAGCATATTTATTCACACCAAACTTGAAATTGTTTGAGAGATTATGTATTGTAATTTTTTACAAATTCATTCCAGAACTTGTATTTGGATAAGTGGTGGAAAGGTAAAGCGTAGATCATCCTTAGATAATACAGTGTAAGGAGGTAGGGCAGTTTCGGTGAAGGGCTTCTGGTTTGCTGTTGTAAAATGTTGTTCATATTGCAATAATCGCATCAATAATTGCATCTTGCAATAATTTTAACAATGAATATCTAAACATAAATGAATTATAGTATCTCTGTGTGTCTGAAAGTAAATGTCTTACTAGTTTATGTGAAAATTACAATTCTGTATAAAAAAGTTATATGATTGAAAATGCTTTAGAATATTGTATGGTTAACTCATGTCAAATATTAATTTCTCATATTAACTGTGAATTATCGTGCAATTGTGTATTATTATATACAAGAGAAATATGTAGTATGTATTGATTAATATACATTGTTTAAAAAGTAATGTTCATGTGTGTAAATTGTATTTATTTATCTCTCAAAGAAAAGGCCAGTATGTGAATTTTTCTAATTTGTAAAAGTTATTGCAAATTGTGATTACATAATTGATAATGTTTCAGAATCCTTAACTCGGGTGGAATTTAGTAATCTATTAACTGTACCATATGTTCCCATGTGGTTCAAAAATTGTAATAATAATCATGATAAATCAAATATGCCAATTTAAATGTATGACTAGATTTAAGTATCATAAGGATTTAAGTATGATAAATCACATTACGGTAAACATTGCTTTTTCCATATTTTTAAGCTGAGATTAAATGTTATAGTAGTTAACAGTGTGTTTTATTTAGTATTAAAATAAAAAGAAAACTAAGATATTCCGAGAAAAAATTAACTTTATTAAATAGTAACCTCATAACTTAATGCAATTCCCATACACGTCCAGCCCTTTATCCTATATTTACAGTTTGGGCCGCCTATTATATATTTACACCACGTGCAGAGCAGGCTTTAATCACAGGGTAATAATTTGTAAGGAATCTAAATTGGTGCGCCCACCTCATCTTGATATGACCTTGTAAGGTGAACGGCGGCAGCTGTGAGATGGCGGAGCGAGCGACGGAGACCCCTGAGATGTCGACGACACGCTGCGGCAGCCCGGGCAGCGGAGTCCCTCTCGTCCTCCCCATCTATCCCGGAGTCCCCGGCCGCACTGGATGTGTCACTGTCCGTGTCACTTAAGTCTGAGATTCTTCTTCCCCTCTCAACCTGCTCTTCAGAGTCTCCAGCCCACAGCAGTTCAGTCTTAAGATCATTGAGCATGGCAAACAGGCTGAACGGATCGTCGTCACCCTCCTGTGTCACATTCATCAGGAGGCTGGGCACTAGCACAGTCTCATCCATGGTGTTCACCATCTTCACAAACTTCTCCATATCATTGAGAATGCTCTGTTTGGAGAACTCTGTGTCGTCATGGCGAGCGATTTTCCTGAGAGTGTTCCTGCAACAATGGCAAATATAAACATTAATTATACTGCAGGTGAGCTTGTTAACAGGAACTTGTTTTGATTTATCAAATTGACTTTTTGGCCGACTTTGTTTTTGAAAAAGCGGTATATTTTTTTATGCTGTTTTGTATTTTGAAGAATGTCAGCAAATCGGTTTTAAAACAAACATTTATGCATCCAAGTAATGGTACATAGCACTTGACGAACAAGGCAATCTAGGGTGTTGATAAATGTTGAGAAGTCATGGCTGATGCATGATTAACGATGATGATTGATGCGCACCCCATATTCTTGAACTATAGTTTCATTCATTCATTTATAGGCATGCAATATTAAAAAAATCTCGATTATGTTTCTTGCCAGTCTCCAATGTAACAGAAATATAAACTTTTACATGTTTTTTATGTTTGCATACATATTATGCTGACTGACTAGCGGAGGCTGCTATAAAAATGTCACCTTTTGAGTTTCAAATATCTATTGTGATGTGAAACATCCATTCAGAAGCTTACCAAATAAGACTTAATGTTGAGTAACTAAGTAAATTCTTATAAGTTTTCCTTCCATTTCAGTTGTTTTATTTGAAGCAAATGATTGGTTGATATTACAAGATTGTTTGTATGATAAATTAAAAATAATCAAAATAAAAGTTAAGTTTAGGTTAATTTTAGAATGTATTGTTTATTAACAGAGATGGTACTAGATACAGATACCAGCCAGTATCATATTAATTTGAAAACATATTGTTTACTTTAATATTAATAATTGTACCGGTTTAAGTTTATAGTGATCTACATACTGGCTAGCAATGAATATTTTTATTGATCATAAATACATTCTAAGTGGATCTTTTCAGCAAGCATAATTCAATTCTGACTATAGCTGGTTTTGTTAAGACCATACAGCTTATCTCATAATTTCTCATAAACACAAAGACCTACAATAAAATAAATTAATCACTCCTGGATTTCCTTCAGATGCAACCTGAACTGTTGTTAATTCAATCATTGTAAACAAATATTTTGCCTTCATTACATTATTGTTTGCAAGATTAACGATTTAATGCTCAAATAAGGTTACAACAACTCCACTGTTATATCATTCTTATTATGTTTAAACACATCCTTGAGAATGAAATGACCCAGTATTAAGTATGAAATCGTAACTGTATAAGGCACTTTTGAATACAATTTCAGTTGTGTGATTGTGAATGAAACAGCCATTATGCAATCCTTTTAGTCAGTTATGTTAACTAGTGAAGGTTAATTCGGCTTAGTATGCGAAATTGAGAAACTTTCTTGTTTCAACGACTATAACATTAAAATTGAGCTAGAATGATATTATAAATTATTTTACATCAACCCATCCACCATAGATTGCCTCATTGGATTTTCCAAAACTTACACGTCACTACTCGTACAGTGATGCCCGTTATGAAAAGGATACCTATCGATTTTTGGACATTCCAAGCTAGGGATATCAATTTTTATTGTACCAAATGCAGTAAATAATGCTGCTAAGGTATGTAGTTATTACTTTTTAGCGTATACTGCATTAGAAATGAAATGAGTCATAGTGCACGGCGCATGACAAAGATTCCAGGATAACCTCATTGATGACGATATGTTCTCAAACACTGGCGGTAGCAAAAAATTATTTCATCATTAGAAAATGATGCTATCATGTCAATGTGAAAGGAATAACAGATTTCGTCAGAATCTTTTGATCATTATGTTTTAGAAATCATAGCGAGTTACACTAATTCTTATACAAAACAGTAAACGCACTCATGATTTAAAATGGCACAAAGCTAAATCCATTCTATGCATCACGCGTACAGGGCCACAAGGGACAGGGGCTTCGCGACTCGAAACATCGGCCATTGGTAAATTTAACACGTTACCTGCTATTCTCAAGTTTGGTCGATATGTCGGTGTTGAAAGACATCTTCTGGTGGTATTTAATAAATTTTAAATATCACTGAACACACACGTCCGATTCTTTTGTCACTAAATTGACTTTTGTAATGTAAGCCCGGCTTACGAAATGACGCGAACTGACTAGGCCTTCAACGTTCGCAACGTCCGCACAACAGAACGTGATTTGACGGTTTGAGAGAAGTGGGGAGCGTTAGGAGCATTTATATTATTACGCTACGATCGTACGATGCGGAGGAAACGAACTTTGTATATATTTTATCAATATTCTGCCGAATACCTAAATAACATAGTCTATTCATTGCCGGGTAAAGCGTGGTAACAATTGAATCTTTTGTGCTGACAAAGTTTTTCTATTAAGAAAATAGTTTTTATGTCAAGATAAACGAAAAATAAAATTCTGGGGCGCTGGCCAGGCGCGTCCCATCGAAGTCACACCACATACAAGCTCGGTGATTGGTTGTTGCGAACAGTAACCTTAATTCTATTGGACAATGGAAAAGTCAGATGGCGCGCGATATTTGATTTCAGTAAAATCCCTCGCTACAGAGGATATGCGAAGAGTTTTAATGGAAGTTGAAATGTATATAAAAAATGGATTTTGTTTATTCGAGACAATCTTGTACGACGACAATCTATATCTTTATACTAAATAAAATATTATATGATAGTGGATTCGAATCTATCACGTACATGTTTATAATATATAGGAATGTGTGTATATAATATACCTATTTTTTATTTTAAAAATGTCTGAAACCTTTCTTTCTTCGGACTAGTTACATATCTGGGGCTAAAGGTCCCTGAATATTATTAACTTCACATTGTATGCTAAACATTAACCTATTATTCATAAATATTCAGTCCAGAAAGTATAAATTAATATTTAAATCAGCAATGAAAGATTAAAGTACCAATAATTTAAATTCACGTCATACGGCTATAGGTAAATGAGCAAATACTTGCCAAGATACCTACGTCATAGAAATGCAAATAATGTAAAAGTATGTAAAAATATAATGTTTTAATTAAAAAGAAATCCTTTGACAATAATATACTTTAATTCTAAGTCAACCTATTCATCTGTTAGTGTAAAAACTACCATTTAATAATAAGCCTTAATAATAAATTGCAAGAAGTTCGTATCAACTTACCAAAATATGTGTGACATTTTGCAGTTTCCAAACTGGTAAGGTATATTGTACTTGACTTGTCCACTGTGTTGTGTATATTAATTTTATTTCTTCGTACATAGCTTGTTTAGCTCCGGTTTATATAAACTTTACTTCGCTAAAAATAATAAAAAGCAATGCGTGCTTGCATACCTTGTGTCTTTTTAATACTTTTTGTAAAAAGGTTTTAAACAATGTATATAAATAAATTAAGAAGTAGGTACGTGAATTTTAATGTACTATTTATTTGACCCTAGATAATTATCGTTTGCAATTCGGTTTTGCTGTCGCTGGATTATACGTACAATTTTTTTTTTAATGTTATTTTTATTTAATGAACCTACTAGTAGCAAACGGTCTTTGGTAAGTTAACCATTCCGAATCATTATTACTGCTCTATTCCTATTATATAATTAAATTTTTATAAAATAGAAAGTGTAATTGAAATGATCTAACGCTTAAAAAACCTGCCTTAGCTATATTCGCCAGGTCATAAGGGTTTATTGAACATCAAAATTGTCTCGAAATTTATGATATTTCTTTCAAATCTGTGATACCGGCGGTTTTCGCCACCGGAATATAAATTATTGCTGTTTGGTATTATTGTAACCGCTTGCTTTTTAATCCCAATAGGTACAATAAACGGCAATAATTCGAATAAAATTGCGATGTTGTAATGTAACAAATGGGTATAATTACTGGGAGTCAAGTTGGTAATAACGTAAAGATGACATTTATTGCAGATCTGTTTATCTCGACGACTCCGTGTCGGCCAGTCATATTTATAATGAAAGCGACACGTATTGTGACATACTCGTTGACGTCACAATATTTTTTGAGATGTAATAGATTTTTACTACACCTATTTCTGCCTTATAACGGCAGTGTTAAGCGCTGCTGTGTTCTGCTTTAAAGGGTGTGGTAAGGGGGACATACTTTTTCGAGGCATTCCAGCTTAGTCCTCACGGGTAGCGGCGCATCTGTGGTCGACCGGAGATAGGAATCTAATCTTATCTGGGGTCGATTACAATTGTCCATGGGCGGCAATAGCCACTTACCATCAGGTGGACTGCCTGCTCGTCTGCTACTTCCATATTACAAAAAAAAACTACTTATTTAATCTGTGCATGCTTTGGTTAAAATACTGGTTTACGTGGGATTCTTATAGCACTAAAAACCCCATAGGCGGGCTTCCGGGATCTCCATAGTCATCGGTGTTTTTAACCGACTTCAAAAAGGAGGAGGTTCTCAATTCGGCCGGTATATATATTTTTTCTACGTTACTTTATATAATTAATATTATATCTTTATAATTTTTTACTTTTTAGTTTCGAAGTCGGCTTTTTTTAACGTAGCTATTTTTTAAAACGACGCCTTCATCGAGCTCCTCACGGGACTTCATTCCTGGTGTTTACGTCACTCCGGGGTCACTGGCTGGACGGTCTGAACTCCCACAACTCCTGAACTCTCCTTACAGGTCCTCTCTGCTATATGTAGGTATACTTATAAATATGTGGGCCATATCTATCTCTATTTATGATTTGGTTATTGATTATCGTCGTCGAAATCAACGCGGAGAAATATAGATGTCACCGCTGGTGCGAAAAGATGATGGATAGGTCACGGAGATATGCAGTATTTACATATTATCACGATGATCGTATAATGTCGGGGCGCGTTACGTTAATGGCACACGCCCACAACTGATCACGTCATCACACGTGTTTAGATCATGCTCATCATACGTTCGTGGCTTTGGTTACCAAGTGAAAAACAAAAACATGTTTGTAGGAAGACTGGTGAACTCTTGTGAACTGTCTGCGAGGAGGACATTGATGGTGCAACCGGATATACAATTCAAATTAAGAATTACTTTAGACATGTTTCACTACGGCCCTTTAAATCCAATTTTGGCAGAGCTTATACTGAGTTGTCCACACTTTTGAAATACATATTATACACATTTTTCGATATATATTTACATAGATGTGAATGTAGAGTAGCTGGCAACAGTTAAACGCTTATCGTTGGAATAATGTAAAAACTAACTTATACTTGCCATATATTTTCTGGAAGGTCTAAATCTATCATCGTTTTATGTATTTGTTTATTTACGACTTTCTACAATTATTTCAAGACGTCTTACATTGACGTTGTATTTCTGTTATTACATTAAACATAGGGCATGTTTACGTCATAAATAGAAGACATAAATATATTATGTTTGAATGCCCAAAGAGAAATAGTAACGCCAATTAACATCATGGTATATTGATATTATGTTGCCATGTGTCACAACAAAAAACATGTTTGTGGCTAGTACGAACTTATTAATGGTAATTAATTAATATGAGAACAAATATTATAAATAAAAATAAGACGTTAAATACAATTTAGTGAATTTATTAAACAAAACCCTTTTATTGTAATCTTTCTGTTTTGCTGTTTTTATTGATAAAAATATAGCCAATGGAATATTCAATTATTCAAGGATAACTCGTCTTGACATTCGTGTGTTTATTAGCTGGCAATGACGCCAATCAATTGTTGGCAAATTTTTTCTATCACACAACGAAGCTACATTTAATAATTTAACTTGTAAATGCTGTAAACAAAGTCGGCGTAGGTACCTATCGGTTGCATAAAATTTTGGTTTGTTGAGCACTGTTTAAGTTTGTATCGAATCGCGGAATTTTTCAGTTTCGCTCGATTTATGTTTTTCAATTCCATAATATTCATTCATAGTCTCTTATCTATAACGTGTGCACAGACTGTTACTATATCCTTCCTTGTAAATTGTTTTAATGTATTCGTGGCATACATGGAACAAATAACAAACCATTATAAGTTCTGAATCACCATAAAAT
The DNA here is from genome assembly GCA_018244895.1 of Myscelus amystis hages. Classification (NCBI taxonomy): domain Eukaryota; kingdom Metazoa; phylum Arthropoda; class Insecta; order Lepidoptera; family Hesperiidae; genus Myscelus; species Myscelus amystis. Next base: position 13,040 of record DWQT01001325.1, read on the forward strand.
AAGATTTCCTTGTTATTAAAGAAAATCCAGATCCGTCATTCATGCTTTGAAGTGGTCATCCCATTGATTCAGCTTCTCGAGCTGTCTGAGTCTGTTACAAAATTATATAAGCGTGAATTAAAATAGGAGATTATGGATTCTTTAAAATATGTTGATACCTGGCAGGTAATATCATAGACATTACAAATACCGTTGTGATTTAAAAAGTACGAGTATTAAGACTGATTGCTGTATTGACTAACCCCTGTACAACCCTGTATAATAGTGGATAATACGCAGACGAAACCACAATGTCTTGTAATTTGTATTTTTAAGGCTTCAACATCTTTCGATTGGTATCTTTAATAACGCAAAGAGAATCACAAAATGTTAGTAGTAATAGAAAAAGGTATAGTATGTACTATATCTGTGTATAGACGTACGTATCAATCAATTTAGTCTTGGTTTATTGAACCAAATGTGTTTTGAGATACAATAAATTATTGGCTGCAATATTTTTTAAAGGTACCTATGTCACGTTCGTCGTCTTGCTGGAGACCAGTGTTATCGTAATACATTAAAATTTACTATTATCGGACAAACATTTAAGTACTAAGTAGGTATGTGAATGCTTTGTAGGTAACTATTTTAATTTTATTACATCGTTAAACTAGGGCCTGACTAGGCAAGAGTAACAGAAGTATAATAAATAACAATATTATATTAAAGTAATAACTCATCGAAATAAGCTTGAGCAAAATTAATTGGGCTCTTTTGAAAGGGGCGAATTTGATACTTACCTATATCAAAAATTCAGAACGGTCTAACAGAAGGTCAGATCAAAATATTCTTAATATATAAGCGTATATAGCAATTTTAATTTAAGTAGAAGAAGTGTTTCACGACCCTAGCTGGAGAATTTTACCTCTAGAGGCAAAAACTTAGATAATTATTTGTATGCAAAATATAAATATACACTCTTTATTGTGCTTACTAGTAGTGACATCTATATTGAGAAAAATGAAATATAGGGATAAATCAACACTGCCATCTATTCTCAGAGTGAATGTATTATTTGAAAAGTTTCAGTTACAGATCCACTACTGTTCGTAATTTATGTTATTGCCGACAGATGGTTCTATAGTGTATGATTTATGGTAGACTTACATAGATGGCGCTAGCCGAAACGTCCTCGCAATTGAAACTAAAATGGAAGGCAATTTTATTTCAATCGTCATAATTATTTTCTGTCCCGTGCGAATACCAAATAATAAAAGTTAAAAAACGATCAAATGTTTTCATATTATCAATATGTATGTATAATTATGGAACAACTACAAACCCTGCATGTTCATTGTTAATTAAAACAACCGCTTTCAAAGGAACTACTTACTGTTGTTGTGGAAAAGCTTTTCTTAGATAATAAATTATTAAATAAATGTTGTTCATATTCCATTCGAGACCTCTTTCGAATGATATCTGTTTTTAACGCTTGTAAAGACTGCCAATTAAGTAGACTATGGCTCTAAGCCTAACCATTATATTCAAAACAAACTGAACTGAATAAGCTCATTCAAAATTATTCCTAATGGCAAATAGCAGTTCGGAAGTAATTAAAATGATTGAGATTAAAGTAATAGGCTGGTCCAGTTGAAAGTTTGCCGTTCGACGTCGAGTGGTACTCTCGGCTTGCGACCGTTAATCAAATTAAACCTCGGATACCACAGATACGCAAACGTGGAGCTGATTTTATTTTTTAAAATATAAGAAGTTCTGCTGGTGTACATATTGAACGAATTAGACAGGTAATAATAAAATAAACGCCAGATAATAGTTGACAGAACTAAAGACTAATATGATAATAAAAACCGCGAGTTTTAAATTTGGATTCGTTTAGAAATTAGTATCTAGCGGTGTTATATTTGAATATTTGTAAATTTACATTTTTAAAATTAAATTTCGACATAGTATGTCTAAATAAAAATACAAATAGGTAATCTCGTAATGACATAACAAAAATCGTGTAATTAGACTCAAATTTCTAAACTTAAAGCTCATAGTCAGATATTTTTGTCATAGTTAGAATAAGGTAAATGTTATGTGAGCAGCATATTTTATTTGACTGTCGATTATTTACCTCCTACAAAAGTGGCTTCCACACCACGCAGACTAACGGATATTGGTCGGGATTTGAACGAGCGTGCAAACAAATGCGTTTGCACGCTTTGACGCCGCGAGTGCTTCATACGGCAAAAACGTGTACCATTTTAATTATTCAGACCAAATAAACATGAGCTTCAGTGTTTCTTTTAATTATTTAATAAGAAAAAGTCCTCTCGCATAAATAGCGGCCTTGTTTTGTCAATAATTATAATTAGGTACGTATACCTAATAAATCCAAATTAAAAATTCCAATATCAAATATCATAAGCTACTATGTTAGGGCTGCATTAGTTATGCTACAGTTTTATATATTTGTATCATATATTGCAAAAGTTGTTATCGGATAAGTTAAAACGTTATATTTCAAAAATGCTTTAATTGATTAGACATGTCAAATTCTCTAGGTAACGTAGGTACCATACCTACATTATATGAGAATGGTTGTCCGATTTGAAAATTGTTTATTGATATAAGTTACAATACTACCCAGTGTTAAGGTATTCGTCTATGTAAGTACACCCACGCGATAGGGATTAAAAAAAAAATTCGGTTGCCAATCAATATTTCAATACTTTAAGCATTATGAAATCGGTTGATGCAGACGTTGAGACATTTGATTGGTCTCATTCTAATCGAATCGATGTTGCGTATACCAAATAGAAGTCTGTTGGTACATCTTTGAATGTCTTTGTATTATAATAATTTTGTTGCGGGCGTAGGAAGAATGATCAGGTGCTAACATTCTTCTAAAATTTAACTTATAAGTAGAATTAGAACGAGCGTAAACATAAGTTGTGTCTGGATGTAAAATTATCCTTTTAAATATATGTTAAATGCAAATCTGGCCATCTTCAGATATGTAGTTAATACTCGTATAAAAGAGACTTATTTTAATTTGAGATCAAATGTCAGGGTGTCAAGTCTTTCAAGTTATTATTATATACAGTTCGAATTTTAAATAATAGGAACATTTAAGCCGCTGAATACATTCAAGCGATCGCTACATTCAGCAGGAATTTCTAACGATCGTAATTAACGACATTTATGGAATCCACTATTGTAACCCTTGAAGCGCTCTCTCAGAAAACAGCGGTCCGCGGCCTCAAGAGCTCCATAAACGTTCTTAAACAATAAAACAAACACTCGAAACATTTATCTCGTTATTCCCAATATTATCTGAATGAGAGAACAGAATAATAACGTAGTAAATTAATTATTCCACCCGCCGCTGGAGTGGAGGGCCGCGCAATATCGGGCCGCAGCGCTCAGTAAGACGGGCCTTAAAATTTCTAAACCCAGCTAAAATGAAATCGCTTCAGAAAAAGGGGTTTGTTTTAATGCCCATCAGAAAATAAATGTCCGGAGACAATAATGTAGGATTCGCTGGTAGATATAAATTCCGAATAAAAATACACTTCGCTGAGTAGAACGTCTCATAGTGTTGTGGCTTTTATTATTTCAAACGTTCCTTTTTGCTCAGTGTTGATATTTACATGCCCATTTAGTAGGACCAATGTATCATGTGTGTTTCACTAAATATAAGAAAAAATATCTTCTTTGTCGCACTCTTTTATTATTTTAAGCTGTATAGATCTATAACGCTTCAGTGATAATAATAGAAAGACACATTTGCGACAACAAGCCTGCAAAAGTTATATAACTTTATATAACTATGTATATACATACCTACATGAAAAAAATACATGTTTACATCAAATTTAACGCATTGTACAGGAAATTTGTTATCGAAATTATAAATATTGAATCATTGAAGCAATAGAAAAGTCAAGTTGATAAAAAAATATATAATCGATATATCGCCGTCACATCCCTTTGCGAATGTAGTCGCTTACAAAAGAGTTGCGAGCACGAACATTAAAGACCAATGAACAAATAAATGAACCACCCAATCGATCTCGGCTTGCTTTGATTGCTAACGTGAATAGCAAAAAAGAAATATACGCACCTACATGTGACATTGTAAACAAATATACTGGCTGTTACACGCGGTTTTTACACACCTTTTGTTATGGTACGTTCAGACTACGACACAAATTCTGACATAAATGTCAGACATTAATGTCGGTGCTAT
>DWQT01001326.1:0-17270 GCA_018244895.1 Myscelus amystis hages
CCGCGCGATATATGCGCGGGCCCTCCTCACTGAGCGTTTATGCTCATTACGTGACGGACGACACACAGCCCGTCACGCACTCCACTTCAGGACGGACGCCAGATCCCCCATCAGAACTAACAGTAACAGCACATAATGGACATGTAGAAACCTGTAACCATCCAAAATAGATTTGCGCTGCATAAATAATTATTTAATTATAATATGTATCATAATAATTTAGCTATTGTGTCTGATAGTTGGTCTGTGATTAAAATAGATTAGTCTAGCCCGACTACTGTAAGGAATGTGAAAATATTGAGCGATATACCGAACTGAGAGCTGATTTTATAATCGCGAGTGAGTATTTTTGGTTGTTTAATCGTCCTTAATTCGAGATTATGGCATTTCACAATATAGCTGCGGATGTATCCTATTAATGAAAGTAGGCCGTTTAATATGCGTACGTAGAGTCATACTAAGTATTATAATCCTGAACATTAATGGTAGTTCCACGTATAGCACATCTATTATCAACAAATGGTCCTTTGGGCCGGATCAAGAGTGACGTGAGAAGGATCGTCTCACCCCGCACCTTTCGCCACGCCCCAGTGACCTTTAATCACGGGTAATAGTTCAAGGCTGTGATATCCTAGTGGTTCAGATTTCAATCGCACATTTTGGGGATCTGGGTTCGAGTTTGGACATCTCTGACGTTACAAAATTGCGTGAGTTTCGTTATTCTTGTAATAAAAAGTACTCTTTTAATGAAAACCTTACTCTTGTGATGAAAAGTAGAAATTAGTAAATTTTAAATATCTATGTAGGAAACCGTGATGAAATCTGCACACCTTGGAGTATGTTGTGAAGTATGTAATGTTTCCTGAGCAGTATGAAGTCTACTATAAGTCTACTGTATCATAATTGCCACGCGTAGTAATCTATGATTGTCAAACTTTCTCATTATAACAAGTGAACCGGGTCCAGCAATGGAAACATAAAGGGATTGAAAAAAACAATATTTTTAATAGTAGCGTATAATCATAAACGATATTTGAGCAAAAACGACTATCAGCCTTTGAGTAGTTAAAAATCAGTGTCGAAATTGTCATGGGGGTATCGTCTTTCCGAAAGCACAGAAAAGCGAGATCGTCAGTTGTTAACGATAGCTATCTTTTGATGTATTGACATCCCAATTAATGCGATGTTTTACCTAACAGTAAAATAGTGTCAAGTTTGCTTTGTTTGTACATATCAACAGTGAAACAATATTTATTACACATATAACAGTGAAACAATATTTATTATACATATAACAGTGAAACAATATTTATTACACATATAACAGTGAAACAATATTTAGTGCCCTTGTACAACTTTTCAATTTCCATAATTATTTGTGATTACTGTGTGTACATAAATAGAATAAAATAAAAAAGATATATTTAAAAAAGATCGATGCAAAACGACATACCTTTCTCTGTCATAAATTATTTTTCATTAAAAATTTTAATTTTTAAATACAAGCTTATAATGTACTGGCCAATAAATTGAGACGGCTGTACGGTTGCTGTAAAAGTACAAAAAAATATATATCGGGGAAATGCTTAAGGGAGATTATCGCGTGGCGCTTTTCTTGTATACCAATACTTACACAATGGTGCACTCTCGGGCACTTTGTCGCTATAATGACCCTTGCTTTACATATTATGAAGAAAGCAATTTGCTTATATTAAACTCATCGGTTTTTGTTCCACCCGGCTAAGTTATTTTGTACCGGTGTTTAATACGAAAGTTTATGTAAAACAACGTAGAAGAAAATACGTTTTCAAATTGCTTTATACCGAAAATCGATTTTTAAAAAAGGCCAAATGAAAAACCACAAACAAACAGAGCAACGATATTCTATGTTTCTCTTTTATTACTATTTCTGATTGTAAAATGGCGCATGAATTCTGTAGTATTCCAAATTTCAATATGGCTGCATCCCGTGTAAAATGACTGCTCAATAGACATTTTTAGTTCGAAAATTAAAGACAAGTAAAAAAAAAATCACATTGAATTCGAATACGGTGTCTCCGTGATTAATTAGTGTGTTTTTTTAAAACATGCTGCTATCAAACTGAATGGGGTATCGAAAATATTTTATTGGTTGCAATATGGTTACTAATTTCCCATATTTGTGATTACACAATTGAATTACTGTTTTTATTGTAAAATGTATAATACGAGTATGTGATGTCTTATCTTTTTAGGGGATTATATTTTTTATAATATAAACAGAGATTAGTGAAAAGATTTAATTAAGATTTATCTTGGTACGCGTGTGGTGTTAAAGTTTATATAGTTTAATATTAGATTTCTCTGTCATAATGGAATAAACAACATATCATTCTATTATACTTACCATGTTTATTACTAAACGCTATGTATTTTAAGATAATCACTTATCTACACTGGTGCAGTACAGAGTGAGTTTCTAATGACGAGGGGAGACATGTTAGAAAAAAATGAGACTTGATAAAGGAGAGAATGAGACTTTGAGCCAATCAAAAAGCTATTACTCAGATCAATAAATTAATCATTCGATACTGAACTTTCATCTCCTCGCATATTGACTCAAATTAAACAAGAATAAAGATCGTTGAAACATTGTTTTCCAAACTCGGTAGCAAACATTCGAAAATTAAAACCCATCACAAATGAAAATAAATAAATTGAGTCAGCCTATAATAATGATTGTGATACTGTTAGGTTATATAGCTTCCTTTGAAACAAAGGTACGGAAACAAAAAGCATTCTTTAAACACAATAAGTCATTTTTCGAGACTGGACTACGAGTGTCCTATTATTTAACAGTATCTTGCGAATAACTTTGCTATCCAACTGACCACGTTCACGCCAATTCAAACCTTACACCAACGCTATAGGACCGTGAATCAAAATTCCATTGGGCAGTAAATTCGTACAAATCGTTTCAGTGCACTTTAGACTTTATCGGCAGCGTATAAAGCTGCTAATGGATTGTGTATTGTAATATACGGTCGTGTAAACTTGGCCAAAGGAGGCCCAGTTTAGTGGAGTTGGTGGCAAGACGCCAAAACCGAACGCCGGCTGACTAAATGGGTCAGTAAGGCTTTTTCTTCTAAGTAAGTTTTGTGTAAACTATCGGAAGAGGGTATGGATAAGATTTCCGAAGATATCTAGAATCGTTAATCATGACCCTTAGAAATAGGCAATTTGGCCTCAGAGAGAACTGCTTAGGAATGGAGAAACGTTTATTAAGGATTACTTAGGTTTGGAAGAGTCTTTGGAGATTCTTAGTCAACAAAGACAATACTGAACGAATGAATAATTCAAGGTAAATATGATTATATTAAACTTCTCTATATAACATAAACCTAGCAAACAGGCATATGACAGAGAAGTCACTAATCAGTTTTAGGTTGTTCTATCTATATTGTTAGTCTTAATAAATGTTTATTTCTTTCAAACACCAAATGTAATCATAAAGTCTAAATGTCTTCTTGGGCTAAATGTACGTTGTTTTGCTTAGATAAGATTAGATTAGAGTCGAGACTCAAGATCATTCTTGCTTTGTCCCACACTGCGTATTTGTCTATTTCGCTACCCCATTCTGATAAAGCAGTTCAGTAGCAGTACCAAATTGACTCCACAGTCATCAAAGCTAAAACTGTTAATTAGTGCTTTGCATAGTTCACACTTTTGGTTAGGGCTTTAATGTCACGAGTGAATCATGGAATTACAAGTACAGGTTCGGATTTAGTTTAGTTAAGTAAATGTTTCCTACCGAAATGATCGATGTTTGTTCTCTGTAGGATTTGAGGGTAAATTAAAAAAAAAAAAACATTAAACGCATTTCAGTGTATATGTGACTTTTATGTAACATAAATAACATACCAGAAGTCAATTCACAAATTGTAATATTGTTCATGCACTTGACACTGTTTTCCGTTACATTTAACCCTCAAAAATAACCCGTAACGAACAACATTTAAAATTGTCGGTTTATAAAATTCATAACCGGATTATTCCGTCGATATTTTACTCGGAAAATAACTCGTTTAGCCGTAGACTATAAATCGCCGATGTATAAAGTTCGCTCTTGTTTATTTTTCGTATACTACATTGAACAAGGCGAAAATTTCCGAAGCCTCCGCTATAATTTCCCGATCAATTAGCTTCACTTGTTTTCGATCGGGTAAAAAAAAATGGGAACTAAGGTAAAAGCAAAAAGGTAATCCCCGAAATGATCAATTTAACGAGCCTTTTTGTCGACACAAGTTTTTGCACCGTCGGCAAAATTGTTCACCGTTCGAGTCGCCATCGTGAATTTAATTTCGATTCCGACAATTTCGAGAATCTGTCGCACCGTCGACGGGGACCGCGAAATCATTTTTCGTTCTAGATAGTTCTATGAGCAATACATACATACATAACCATCACGCCAGGTCCCTCACGGGGTAGGCAGAAAGCACCGAGTGCCAAATATCCCTGTCCTTACAAGCCTGTCGTGCTTCATCCACATCCATCACTCTCTTACATACACACCGGTTTCGGAGACTCTTTACTCCCCCGTCAGCCAGACACTTGCTATTTGGTCGTGATAGGTCAGTCTTGCTCTATGAGTAGTATTGGATAAATTGTTAGCTGTCTCTGTTACAGGTAACAATTATACCTTCTAATCTAAAAATATTTACTAGACATTAGAAATTTATTTCGCTAAGTAGCCTATTGAGCAGTTATAAACAAATTAAAATGGAGCAAACGAAGTAAATTCGAATACAACAAAATATTTATAATAGGTATATGTAACGTATAAAAATATTGTCATAGAAATAATAGTAAAAGAGAATACCAATATAATAAAAATTAAGTTGCAATTACCATATCACCCGGTTACATAACGATTTAGATTTTCTATTCTTAGCTTATCCGCCTGAGGTACGACATTGGGTTGATATCGGACCGTCATTATGCAATTGACTGCACGAAAGCATGAAAATTTTAGATTTACAGCCTTCAGTTCTGCCCTTTCTGTAATTCCCTGTAAATACTTCGAAAGGCCACGTTTGGACTTTACTTAATTGGTTACGCGAATTACAGCACATATTATAATCATGCCTGTCTCATAACGGTAGGCAGACTCATAATAATTGGACAATTCAAACCACGAGTGTCTGATTAAATCCCTGCGATATAGTTCTACATGTATTACTTTCACACAGACCAAACTATTGTGCTCATTACATATTTTAGTTTCGGATGAGAATCGAACCCACGACCTCCGGTTTTAAAATCAGGGTCTCTAACCGCTCTACCGCGATAATCGTGTTTGTTTGCATTTCCGTATTTGTATAGCGAACGACTAATCCAATGTGATAATTACGATTCTCTTTAATGAGGTTGTGACTAATTATGACCAAGTCGCTGAAATGTAAGCAACATTGTTGTCAGGTACTAAGTCCGCTAAATTTGTTATTTAACAAATAACACAATAAGTAAATGCAGATATTGCAGATGTGTCGTTATAAAATGTGTGTGTGTGTGTGTGTGTGTGTGTGTGTGTAGGTTGAAATTCAGTTTGCAATTGGGGGTTGAGTTCAAATGGTGATACGCATATCTGACTTGTTACGTGTGTTTTATAACATACAAATTAACGATCATTAGCTGAGACTGATGGGAAATATCGTAATGAAACCTGCACACGTTGTAGGTTGTCCTTTATTGTGATATTTTATTTTGAAAACGTTATTAACTTTATATAATAGTTTCAGCGTGTAGTCGAAACTGAACCTCGGTCCCCGGAGTCAAGGGCTAAAAGTCTAAATCACTGCACTCTCAACTACATATATTACGACGTACTTAGAATTTATGTAATATAGATAAAACCTAAAAATAGCGATCGCGATCCATAGCGATCTGAAAATCAAAGAAAATTTTCAGAATGAAAATTTAATAGCAGCATTTAAAAAACGCTTTTTATAAAACGCTAATAAATACGTTACAGTTAATGAATTCTCTATTAAATTTATATTACAAGGAAGGCACGGGTAAATAGGATGATAATAATTTCATTTCATTCAAATTAAAATATTTTACAAGAATAATCTCATTTTATTATATCGTTAGAAATACGTTACTACTCCCGTCTCGATTTTAATAATACATTGTAAGATACATAGATATCAGCTTCATAATATACAAAATACGCCAACAATATCTAATGAAAACTATTGAAATCCCTTACACAATATTTTCTTCTCTGACAGTTTGTTAATTACAGAATATTTTTCCTCCGAATATTTAATATTGGATATTTTATGAAACAGATTTTATTACAAGTGAACGCTGAACATTTTGTTCGATGAAATAAATAAATAAATAACTTTAAATAAATAAATAAATAACAGTACCTTATCTGAGTGAACTGACTGACTCTGCCGCTCCCGCGCCGACTGACTTACTAGGATCCCATTCGTGTAGTTCAGCTAATGTCAATGTCGCTGCCGAACATTTCAATAAGACAGTTCACTAGTACACATGTCAGGTAATGTCAGTAAGGGTAAAATAATTAAAATCTACAATTGATTTTACTACATTAAAGTACAATTTATTTAATAGAACGCATAGGAAATCTCATTAAAAACCGGTTATAAAATAAAAAAGCAATACAATTTTCCTATCTCAAATGATGATAAAAACCTGATTTGCATAATTATGTGATACTTGAAATTTTGTATAAAAAAAAGTTTTTTTTTTTATAAACTCGTCCTACAAATTTATTAATAACCTACCAGTGACATAATATATACGAATCGATATTAATGAGCCATTCTAGTATACTACAGTATATTTATGTGTACTCTAGTATACTTTTTATTCCTTAAAATAATTTCAATACGAACTGAATTCCCGCACTAGCCGCAACATTTCCGTCCCTGTCCATCAACATACAGTTCGAACGAGACAAATAGCTGTAGGGTGAACCTGAATTGTTGGGGACACCACTTATCACCGTTTAGCGCGGCACGCCCTTGTACTTGACTCTTCAGGGTTCTGCACTGAAAGTTTAATACCGACAGATTTAGAGGCTCGTAAATACGTACATTACGAGTATGTGAATTGATTACGTCTGAGTCCTTTTCAGGGACTTTCGGATTTTTCAGGATTCTCGGTTCTCGTGCCCTACGTTTAGTTCTGATTTAAATTGGATAAAAGATGTTATGCTTTGAGCCTATAGGGTCAGTTGAAAAACCTTCCATATGCAGGTTGGTAATTAACCTGTCAAACGAAATGAATAGTGACGATATCAAGTGAAGTGGTTCCAATATTTTGTATTTGAATTATTATCCAATAGATATTCTAAAACTCTTATACGGCGTTAATAGGACGACTTTGGGAAGTCCAAAGTCGTCCTGTTAACTTTGACCCATTATAACCTAGTGAGTCAGAATCCAGCGTCCCAATTCAGATTCAGATTCAGTATGGAATTCAAATCCGAGCGTGCATTTGTGTTTGGACAAAGTTAAATGCTCTTTTAAAACTAAATATCACTTAATATAACGATGGTGGAAAATATCTGTAGAACTCTGTACACGGTTTTTAATGTTTGATGTTGTGTCAAGTCTGCTAACGCATACTTAGCCAGCGCGGTACAAGGCCAAATTTTTCTCATTATGAGAGGCGAGACGTGTCCGACAATGGAACAATAAAAATGTTGAATGGAGCAAAAAAATAAAGAAAAAAATATAGCTTTGTAAAACACTGGCATTGGGAATCATAACACAGATAAAGATCGGGATTAATTCATAGCATACTGTACTTTACAGTTATAGTGATACTAAAGCGATACTACGGTAACACTAGTAAACTTTTACAGTCATTTGAATGGATAAATAGTACGGAACCTTTAACCGACTAAGCACTTGCCCGTCTCTTTTCACAATTCAACAAGCATACCGTAGCCGCATACAGTTCTAGTAATACTAAAGTGATTTTGAAGCGATACTACAGTAATACTATTAAAATTTTACAATCGCTGAAATGGACAACTGCCCGAGTACGGAACACTTAAGGCAAATCGGATTCGCACTTGTCCGGCTCTTTTCATAATTCACGAACGTTTCCGCTGAAAAGAGCTAAGTACTTTGTTTTGGATGCTTACTTTCGACGTTTTGAAGGTGAACTCGTGAATTTTTCAGCTTTTTCCCGTTTAGGGGAAGGTTCTGATTCCAGCAGCGGTTGTGTACAGCTATATTTTTATATGAAATTAACAAGAAATTTATTACATTTTTTATGTCACTCATTACTGTACATTTTTTGTAGTATCACCGTAAAGATCTCAGAAAGAATCTATTCAATGTAAGTAGTCTTTCTTAATGCTCATTGAACAATTAACTGGTATTATATTGTGTGGTACAACTGGCTTCCCATGTTTATCGTTAGTTGATAATCGTTAGGCCTCATTGAAAGCATTAAAGGCGATTTACAGGCAGACGGGTTGCCTACTAGCCCGTATCGCCACCAATGCGAATAGAGCAACATTGGAGGACTCTGTTGCCTTCCGAATCAAAAAAAATATTGCAGCCGTAGAAAATGTATGCTAGTTCCCCCCACTTCAATGGAGATCAATTTTTATTAGGATTACAGATCGCAGACAACATATAAAATGTTGATAAATTCAGTATCACGAAAATAATAAAAATATATTGTCAATAAATTTATACACGTTCTCGGCTTTGTAACTCGACTTAATGAAGCAACATTGGAACGGGCAAATCCTTTTTAATATTAGTATTTCTTTTCCTCGCGAACAATGTTCCCAACTGGAGTGTGTTAATAAAGTCTTATAAAACATTTTGACAAAGCAATATCTGTGCTGCACGATCCTTTAGCTCAAGAAGCCTTTCTTGGCACGACCCGTGTAACATTGGACATTAAAACCGAAACGACCACCACCGGCGCCCTCTGCCAAGACGTTGTTAAACCTTTTTGGGGTTCCAAGCAACTCAATAACTCTTTGTGTTTTAAATTTTATTGCTTTAAAAATATTATATCCGCGTATCATATTGTCTTTTTACGCACATATCCTGATACTTTTAAAAGATTTACAGTACAACCGGCATGAATATACTGTTTAAAAGCACAATGTTTTATATTATAATACATACATAGGCCACTTATTTTCGCGGAAAAATATCTCATTCCCGCGGGAAACAGGTTTTATTCAAATAAGCGGTTTATATGGCATTGCGAACGCAGTAATAAAACAAAATAAATTCTTTTGACCACGCGAGGTATCTGCGAGTAGCCGCTAGCGATTCCCTTACACAGCAGATCGCTTATAGCATATTATGTACGTAATAGTTCTTTCTAACATACATTATGTCACTTGCTAACAGAATGTCCAGCTATAAGTATAATGCTGTAGCGTTCATTCAAAGTATTTCAGAACGATCACAAAGTATATAATGTATATTCAAAGTTTTATTATGTGGTCTTGGTCTGAAAGTTGTATTTAAAGATCCCGAGTGCAATGCATTGATTCAAATCATGTTTCAAAATACGTCATTACAAATGATATGTAAATGCCGACCGGCGCCCGCTTCGCAAGGGTGCAAATGAGATTTAAAAGAGAGCTGCTTGAATTAGCTTGGGTAAACCTTATATGTATAGATGTGTTCTACAAAACTGTAGTACATTATTTTGTTCCATCATCAATTCTTTTAACAGCGCACGTGATTTGAATATTTATAGGTCTTTTATTTACACTTTTGGTAACATTATTGCAATTTAGTGGCAATCATGTTGTTTTTCAAATAAAATATAGCCTATAGCCTATGTTACTTAGTGAAAATGCAGGATTGTATAAGTGAAAAAGCTTTTAAATTTCAATGAGTACTCTCGATTACTTTCTACTTAAAAACGCCCAAACACTAACTTATGTATTACATATTCTCTTATATATTACATAGTATAAATTGAAAACGCTTGGGATCACAATTTTTAATGGGGCACCAGGCCTCCCGCAATTGAAGGAGAGACAAAGTGGTACAAAAAAGATTTGCAGCTAAACGCAATATCACTAACAATTGTTGCAGTATTATAATCCTTTGCAGCGCAAATTTTCCTTGTTATCAGGAAAAATGCTTGAGTATTATATTAATTTCCACATACGTCATATCACGCCCCTGCCGTACCCCCATTGACGAAGCGTGATCCTTCACTTATCGATCTCCATCCACATTTTAACAATAAACACGCTAATTGTTACTCCATTTATTAGTGTTATACCAACGTCCGTAAATATTTCAACATAACGATAAACATGTTGTTCAATCTTGATAGTCGACAGTTCGAAACTTGTCCATCAGTGTACTATTTTAATGATAATACATTGAAACGACCATTAAATTATCAGTACGATCTCTGTATAGTCATTAATGTTGCCAATGATTTAAATTGATTTAAATTTACATTATTCAATGCAATTCAAACTTATTAAAGACATCCAAAGACACAAATAAATAAATAAATAAGTAATTAGGCGCTTTTTGTCTATCATTCGTATACACACAACGAAACACAACGCACGGCTGCGACTATAATTCAGTCATTTTTTTGTGTTCCCTATAACGTATATAAATAATCAACATCTTGTTATACGTTCGTGATAAATCACTTACAGCATACACACAAGTGTCGCGAATTTAGCGTCAACATAACTATTTAGTACAATAACGCGCTGAAAAATACTTTAATGCATTATAAGCGCCACTAATTCATTAGCTATTTTTGCGACGTGACAGACGACAGAAAATTAAAGCTGAGTTGTATTTTTCCTGATCGATCATCAACAACACCAACCACCACCACCAACACCAACACCAACACCAACATTGAGAGTCAACACAAATACAAAATCTTAGACGTTCCTTCCCTGATCGATCGATCTATAAGATTCAGAGATAGCAGTTGTATTCCTGTTGCGGCGTTGTTTCTGGCCCATTCACCGGTCTATCAATGAGGTTAAGAGTTGATAGAATGCCAACATCTCAGACGATTTTTCGGTTCGATCTATCTATGAGATTGAGAGATAATGATAATAATAATACAAAACGTTTTCTCTGACCGATCGATCGGTCGATCTATAAGATTAAGAGACGTTGTTGTTTGTAATTTGTAATTGCGTTTGAGCTTCAGTATTGAAAAATAATTTATTACAGAATAAAATTTCGTGGCAGCGTAAAATTTCAATTTCATGTAGAGGTAACTAGTGCTTGACACGATTTTTGAACTCACCGAAGCACCACTTTACTCCCAAAACGCAATAACTTTGAATTTACCGGTACAGATTATAAATAAAAACTTTTCAAGCCAGTTGAAGTGAGGCAATTCGCTTTGATGGATTCTTCAGTGGTACACTGTCACAATATTCTCATTCGTCTGTGAATGCGGCAGTAGCCTAGCCGTGACATAGTCGCTCCGATTGGCTGGGAAACAAAAGATTTTTTCATTAAAGAATACGCAGATCTCTTGTATATTGTTATTCACAAAGGCTACTTTAAAGTCAAAGATTCCATAGCTCAATCTTAGTGTACCGCAAATATTACCAATCAACGCTATATGAAGGGAAGCTATTTATTGTGATGTTGTAATTACAATGTATACTGCAGTGCTGTATCAATAGATGTTCGAAGTCAGGGTCTTTAATCTCTACACTAAGAGGACAATTAATTAAAAGACTGACTTATACAAAAGTACATTCGTATTTCGTGGTGGAAATAGGGTTGGCAGAAAAATAAGCGAACGAAATATTACAGAAACATCAATTCATTTCTCCGTTGTGATCGCATTAGGTTTTAACAAAAGGATCCTGCAATCAGCTTATTGCTTTTTCGTCCGCGTTGCTGATTTTCGTCGCAGTTCTGGCAAAATTAATGAATAAAAATAAATGAAAATGTAATGTATAGAAAATAGTTTTACCCAATCGTACTGTGTATCTAAGACACCGTATAAAAGTTTAGCAAAGTATAAGAGTGTGAAAATGAACTCTTGATTCGTCAAGACACATTTCAACTTATTGACGCAATAGAACATATCCACTACACTATGATAGATGCGAGATGAATTTTGTGCTAAGCTAAGCAGATATAAGATACGTGTTATTATGTTACAGATAGGTTTAAGCTAATATTGAGACTATTGAAATATCTTAATTCGGGTAAATTTTCGAAATATGAAATATCACAAATTTACTTGGGAGGACATAAGAATACCTGTTCAAATATTCCCGGTAAAACAATTTTGTGTAAGATCTCGCTAAAATTAATAAAGCAACAGATTATGAAATAGAACAAAGGAATGCGGGCTTATCAAAGAAAATTGCTTTTCTACCTTGTAATAATATCTCATTTATTTACGTAACTAGTTAATGTACAATGGTTCTTGTTTTTAAGTACCTAAAATTGGATGTACGCTTGCCGTGCGAAGTTGGCCCCAATTTTTTGTCATCGGAGTTTATGTGTCCTCCAGGTAGATTAGTTCGCATATTTTTTATCATGGAAAAATATCACATTACCCTGGGGAAACACGTTTTAATCAAATAAGCCGCGAGTACCAGCTGCAAGTAGTGGTAGCCAGGTGGTTTAAAATTCAGCTCTCACTCCGAAGGGTCTGGGTTCGATCCTGGCTCTCTGGCTTGTTAAGTGCCTTTCATAATTAAAATTTAAATATCACTTGCTATAACGGCGAAGAAAACATCGTGAAAAAAGCTGCACACCTTAAAGCAGTTATAAGGTGTATCATATTTTCTGAGGTGTGTGAAGTCTAAGCCGCACTTGCCTAGCGTGCTATACTATGGCCTAAATCCTTATCACTATGGCAGGAGACCCGGTGCAGCAGTGGACCACTAAAAACGGTGAAAAAAAATCCCAGCTGGTAATAAATGAAACCCATACCATGCGCTCGCAAAATAGTTACGTTTCACTATTTTCTGTTAAACTATTCAAACGCATATGTTTGTCGCAAATGTTTGGATGTTGTCAATGAGCCGTGAATCTATATTGAACGGGCATGTCAAAACAATTAGGGGGATGGCCTTTATGCTGGGCCCACACTCGTGAAAGAATCAGCTGATAATAAATCTTATATTTGCGATGCGATTATTGAAATAGTATTATTATACTGTCGGGGCTGATTAAACAATTTTTTTTTTTTTATTTTCCAAATAATCGTTTTATTGGAAATTACGTAAATAATTTAACTCCGTTTTCTAAGATCGCCCATAAACGCTTCCGTCTTTACTTCTTTTTTTTATAAAATGACAGTAAAAACTGACCGGATATTACGAGTATTACGTATTTATACGAGATTCAAAAACATGCAGTTAATTGAAGTGACCAATCAGATTATATAGACATTTATAAGGAATATAATATTTAGATCTATCCAAGGTTATAAAACAGAACTGATGGTTGGATATATAACTGAATAACATGCAATGAAATACCATAAACTACGAACTACCACCACGTCTAGGAAATACTTCACTTTAATATACCCTGTATTTTAATGCACGCTATATATATTTTTAATGTACGCCTTTGATTTATTCTCATAATAAAGACATACAATTCCCAGTAAGATATGTGCTGTTTGCGTTGTTCCAAACAAACCCGTTTCCCTACGAATCCACGCGTATACATCGTTATACTGAATTTGTACTGTTTATCCAGAACGAATGGGAATTCATTGGATGTGTTGCACGAAATGCTTATATTTTCAGTGTTTTACAGCCCGCAACGATCTTCCGTTTACGTAATAGCCACGTGCAATGTTTTCGGTTTTTCTACCCATTTTTTCGACCTTTTTCTACTAGGGATAATATATAACCGAAGCGTATGTTTTGTAATGTCAAAATAACCTATAACTAAATGCATACGAAATGATACGGTGTTTAAAACAAAAAAAAAATTAAAATGTTTGTCGGTTTGTTTCTGCTAACCGATTTTGGTGGGACTTTCAATAGTAATAGCTGATATAAGGCGTATGCGTGTTTTATTAAGATTTTTTTATTCGCTGCCCAACCTTATACAAAATAGACGTGAAGGTATATCTATATAACTATGTAGCTAGTTATGTACGTACGTATTTATCGAGTAAGAAAACCATTTAAATGTTAATGCTCCGTGTCTTTGTGTAGGACATTGTCGTTTCGATGCTGTTCTTTCATTCAATTGTAATGCATTGGAAATAAAAACTAATTATCGGGTAACGATAAATGTTAATGTTATTCGCTCACACGGTTCTGTGTAATACTCGCACAGGAAAACGAGTTGGATGGAAATAATCGACTGTCGGAATTACCCGACAAGACTAACAGTGTCTTAATCTATCATTGTCTTTGTCAATGCTATCCTATTTGAGGTTGGTTGGCAATATCTTGGGAGGCAGTGGCGACTAGTAGATAGGCTTTCTCGATTGCTTCACTCCTTTGGTTAGGTTTATAGATGTTTTTTCACAAAAAGTAGATAAGTCACTATATTAAAATCTAAGTTTCTAAATAATACATTCGTTCATAAGATCTCACCTAACGTATGTATATAACTAACACTATGAAATAGTTGAGTAACTAGACAAAACAAAAGAAAGTAAAAAAAATACAAGGGAGGTGTCAAGGTTGTCAACCGGGTGTTGGAACGAAGTTCCCTTCGATTAATTAGTGAAGGAATTGTAATAAAATTTTATTTTATTTAATTGGCAACACTAGTGTGTTGGACAACTTCCGTCTGATTTTTTTCCGTCCAGCCTCCTTCGCAAAGCGCGATCAGGAACTTCGTTCCAATAATTGAATAATAAAGGAAAACAAAAGTATTATACGCGCCGCGCCTACGATGCCCTGTGGGTTCAATATAACAATGCATTTAGGATGCTGTTGAAGTTACCGCGGCGCTGTAGCGCCTCAAAAATGTTCACAGACGCGCGCACTTCGCTTTGATGCGAAAAAAAGCAGCATCTCTGCTACAGCGCTTACGTACTAGCGATAACAGCATCCTAAGGATGATTGCTGCCAGGCCCGACTGCCCCATACAGCTAAACTGGATGGAGACAGCAGTAGGGTTAATTAAGTAGGTTAATTAGTTAATATTACATATTAAATGTAAACCAACAATACTAACATAGTAATAAGGAACATTGTTACTAACACACTAACACAAAGTTATGGATCAAATGGTCTGAAATAAATTATTATTATTATTATTATTATTATTATTAAAAAGTATAACAAAAGACTGGTTTATAATTAAGTAATGGTTTCGTAAAATGGGATGCTTTAAGTTCTTTTAATTGTTTTAGATGAGCGTATATTTTTTTACGTCTGGGAGTGGATTGTAAACTTGTGCACCTCCGTATGTGATATCTATTATTTAGCTTCTTTACCTAAAAACGAAAATAATTTTGCGTTTCGGCAACATTCGTTGAGCGATTCGGTTCGCTTAGTGGGAACCTAACATAATCACTGTGGAAACATCATCAGTTATCAGTTAGAACCGTTCAGGTTATGTAATGTTCGTCACTCGATATCAATTTGATGATTGGTTAAGCGACAAAATGATTTATTTCCATATGTTTTATTGTATAATAATAATTAGGACAATTAAATGCCTGTGTTACGGTAACCTGATAAACATACATATAAACGACATAATACTTTGTATATTTATTTCTACAACCAGACACAGAACAAACAAATGTGCTTATCACTCGAATTCGGCCTGGGTAGGAATCGAACCCACGACCTCCGGTATCGCAATTACATTCTCTAACTACTGAACTACGAGGCCATGGATAGAAGAGAGTATATATATTTGTAATGTATACAATCGAATTGGCAGCAAGAAAAATGCAAATGAAACATTTAAGTAGGTATTACCTTCCCACATAAAAGTACCCACTCAAGGAAACCCCGCTGCTGGCACCCGACAAACTTATAAAGAACAAGTGCCCAAAAGTGCCTTAACTAATAAATTAGTGACGAAACAAGCTCGATTATCTGCTGAAATTTTCAAAGCGTCCCATTACAAAGTCGACTGAAAGATGTGAGCACTTGGGTTGAAATTTATTTGCATTGCAGTATATCCATTGCCCTTTAAACTTCAGGCGCTTTATTCCCTTAAGGTAAAGGTGTATTTATAGGAACCGGTTTTTAAAGTAGGTAGAATTCTCTGCGGATGATGCGTACGACCAAATGAGAGGCGTTATGACGTCATCGTCTTGAATAGCTTATAGATTGTTTGTCTATGGCCATTAGCTTCTTCATCAAAGTAATAATACTTCATAGAACTTAAAGAAATGACAAATTGAAAGTACGAGTAGTTATAATTCTAATCTAAATAAGTAAACATGTTTAATATCTATGGACTAAAATAACTGTGTTACTCAGAAAGTGATCTCAAAATGTCAAGTATATACACACAAAGTCACGTATAATATTTGCAAGTATTTCTTACAATAGTCTTATAGGCTACAAGTCAACAATAACAGTTTGGTTCAAAGCAGTCGATTAAATTTGCAGTTTCGAATCATTCAAAATCAAATCGACATCGCGTTTTTGATATTTAACTGTTAGGCCTGTAGGTCGTTAAGATACCCACCCGAACGATCAATGTAATAAGAATTTTTAATGATTAGGAATTTTGAAAGCACATCATGATATTGGCTTCCAGTAACGTTGCCACGCAGGTGACCCGTTTCAGCATCTCTATAAGCGTACCCTGAGTCTAAAGTCGGTTGGACGTTCTTAGAAATAAAGTAGATATACTGAAGCTGGCCACATCTCATCTGGTTGGGTTCATACAATATTTATGCGTGAAGAACACAGAATGTCGATTACTGGTGTCTTCGGAAAGAAAGGACGTCGTGTGACTGGAAGCGATTTGAGCACGCAACATCTATAGGCACTAATAAATACATTTGGTGTGTCTGTTTGTAATATTAAAATAACCGCTTTTTACTAAATGCATATGTATGTAAACACGGTACATATACCAAATAGCATTTTTTGCATTTTTTGTCTGTCTGATTGTTTCGGCTAAACTCTGGAACGGCTAGACCGATTTTAACGGGACTTTCACTGGCAGATAGCTTATGTGATAAGGAGTAACTTAGGCTGCTTTTATCTTAAAATTTTACTACGTTTTTTAAAATTCAAACGCGGAAGCCGCGTGCGTCGCCTAGTACATGAACAAAATTGAAGTATCCATCTA
>DWQT01001327.1:0-17266 GCA_018244895.1 Myscelus amystis hages
TGAAGGCCCTAGTATATTCAAAATTTGACATAAGTTTTCGTGTGACAAAAAAAAATACGAATTTTGTTGACCATTGTTATTATTACAAATTACAGTTAAGAGATAATTTGAAAGAGTCGCAGGACTTTATTTTTTTAAATTAGTATCAACGTTAATAAACTGCGCATGAAACCATAACTAGCGGGAGTAGAAAACTTATGTGCCGTGTACTTATGTACTTATTAAAAATATCTCATTCCTCTGGAAAGAAATAAAACATATTCATGTATCGTTAATGAAAAAATCTCAATTTAATATATTATAATATAATATCATTTGGTAATCTTCCTACCAGACGTATAAGAAGTAAACCAAACATGTTTTTGTGTCCGATCTGTCTGGAGGTGTCTAGAGGCGATGTTACATAACGATTCAGATATATTCATTAACCGGAAATCTTCGTTAGCAAAATGAGTATAATAAGAGATATAAAAGCAGAATTTTTAAAATTAAAAATTAAACGAGAACGCAATTTAGTAAACATTAATCTAGTATTAATTAATTAATTGTGCAAAATTAATCCTTTAATACATGTAGTATCTACAAAGATTTTCTAGAAAGTTTTAGACATTCTATCAACTATATTACTTTTGTTATTTACATAATACAGTAATAATATTGACCCCGGTTGAAATTACGCAAGCAATATTAACATACATAGTTACTGTTCGATATTCCTTATGAAATATGCAAAGCGTAAGATAATTCGATTGTGTACGCGAGCGGCGTATTTCACTCTTATTTATATGCGTTATATACGTACTATGATTAACTCTTAGTTACGAAACATAATAATCACACGAGGAGTTCGTTAGGTAGAACTATTAGCAACGAGACAGTGAATTACGAAATGCTAAGCATTATTTGTTAGTTCATTGATAAAATTCTGCACGGATTCTATTCGTGTCGTTCCGGTTGTAGCAAGTTACAAATATAAACATACTTTCTTTTTTTTTCTTCAAGAAATACGTTAATACGTAAGCTTCTGTTAACTAATACTGGTTCAGTAATGTTATAAGGATTTCCTTTGTGACATTGTATACTTTTGTTTGCTACGTAACCAAACAGTCGGGATGTAGTTAAGTGATGAGTAAACATAACTTTATACGTTATCGAATCCAACTTCGGAAAGAAGAACTTCGTACTCGCTTTAATAAATTATGTGTGTGCTTAGGGACGTACGCATTGCTAATGCTAATGCTGTGGAGGTCTATTGCTTGGGTGGGTTATAATACCGTTTGCGGCAAAATTAGGCGCGGCTGGAATGCTGCCGCCAACAATTTTAGCGAAAAAACAGAAATTGTTGTAAACAAACGACTTTGATGGATGTGGATGAATCACGACAGGTTTTTAAGGACAGAGAAATTTGGCACTTGGTGCGCCCTGCCTACCCCGTTAGGGACCTGGCGTGAGGGTTATGTATGTATGTATGTACAAATGACTTTCAAGTGATACAGTATTAAAATCAACAGACGTAGATATAGGTACAAGTGATAATTATAATTTAAAAGCATTTGGCGCACAATAATGTTTCTTTCAGTTTGATGATTCCACTTTTGTAAATAATAACCAAACATTCCTCACGCCTTAGTCCATTAATATGCATATTTTGGGATTTATTTCGCAACGCCCGAGTTAGTTAGTTGTGAAGCAAATTAATATAAATTGATCAATTATTATTAGACAGATTGTTTGGCAATCTAACTTCCTTAGCGTTTATTTGTGACTCAGAACGTTAATTGTGTTTGAAATTTAGTTCAATTTGAAGATTGTTAAACGCCAACTTCGTCACAATTTGCAAGTGGCTCATTTAGACGTATACTCGGACATTTTGAAACAGGTCCTCAATGAGAAACTTATGTTTAACTGTAAAATTACGACGGCCCATTCCTTAAACGAAGACGTAACATCCAATACTATCCACTATTATCCATTATTAATGGTTATTATTGCACGCATTCATTAGATCCTTCAGTAACCAAGTCCACCACAACCAAGGTTCACTACAGCATAAACTGAAAGCGCCACGTTTTTGCCAAACAATATGGTTGTTTTGAATGTCAATTTTATTTTAAGTACATATTTCTAGTTTTCAAGTATTTCATGTAAGTGTCTTGTGAAGAAAGAAATTTTTTTTTCTCTTTCTTACCATTCAGAAGACACGAGCAAGAATGTATGACCGTGCAGTCGCTCGTATTGCAACCCGTTGCAAGACCGGCCTCCATGACGACCACACATTCAACATTCAACATTCAGTACTCAGCGCTGTGACGCCCTAATTGTATCACATTACTTTGCATGCGTAAACGCGTATACAATTGATGTATTGTTCGATAGCGCTAGGTCAGAATTTACAATATTCGCTATTGACGACCGAAAATGTCATTAAGCAAACGCAGCATTACCTGCAAGGGCAAGATTCCTATTCGAAATTATTTGTCGTTGAAAGCTCTAAAACTAATACCACACCTATAGAGCAGAACAACAAATAGGTACTAAGTTCTGCACATTGAGGGTTCGAAGACTCGTTAATGATTTCACAAGCAGTCCTTATTGTCTACTACAATCGCAAAACTTTGAAAGTCTTGACAGCGGTTCCAAAAGTTTCGAAATACGAACCGGCAAGTTTACCCGAGTCGCCATCAATACACAACAGTAACAACTTGATAATTAACCGGTTTTTTTTTTCTTCATTTGTATGTGTATAATATATGTGTACGAACGCTAACTCTATGTAAAGTAATCAAATATGTACCTATACATACATATGTGTAAATAGTAACATGAAAACATCGT
Organism: Myscelus amystis hages; assembly: GCA_018244895.1. Classification (NCBI taxonomy): domain Eukaryota; kingdom Metazoa; phylum Arthropoda; class Insecta; order Lepidoptera; family Hesperiidae; genus Myscelus; species Myscelus amystis. The sequence continues at coordinate 2,836 of DWQT01001327.1, forward strand.
TTAAAACTCGCAACTAATGCTACACTAGAACATAAAACTCATCAAACAATTACGGCGAGTCTTTAGGGAAATAAAGTAAAAAGGAATTGAAAAAAAAGAAGCGCGCATATCCGGTGGATCAAAGCCAATTGCATTCAACGCGGTCGTTCCATATCGCGAACCCGATTGCCACGGCAAACAGCTGGTGTCCAAATGTCGTAAACAAATTTCAGGATGGTAAATAAAAACAACCACCGGTGACGGCATCCTATTTGTATCATAAAACATCTAAAGTATTTATTTGTATATCTTACTCTGATAAATTTACTAAAATGCTTTTAACACTTTTTTAATATAATTTTTACCGAATTCTGAAAATTTACCATTTGAAATTATTGGATAGATAGCTTTTGCCCGCGGCTTCACGCGCGTTTAATTCGCAGTAAAACAATTCCCCTTTCCCTATACCGTGAAATTTCTTGCTATTCTTGGAATATCTAAATTCACATACTATATTTTTACTAATTGCCTGTATGAAATTCTGAATAGCAACGCGTGCGAAGCCGCACGCAAAGGCTAGTCTATCCTGTAGCCTTCCTCGATAAATGAGCCATCTAACACTGAAAGAAATTTTCAAATCGGACCAATATTCCCTGAGATTAGCGCGTTCAAACAATCAAACAAACCCTTCGGCTTTATATTAGTATAGATATTTACCGGTTTTTATATATCCATGATTTTTCTTATACTGCCACGATTGTACTATAATATATTATGATGTTTAATTACCGAACGAGTAGGTAATCTATAACCATATTTGTGACAATCCCAAAAAAACTCAATCCTACGACTCATTTAATCGGCGAGAATAGTTTGATACTTATTCATAATTTATGATAATCACCCCATAAATACTTGGCTCGGGCGGGAAACCAATTTAAAATCACAATTTATAGAACGTCACAGAACCAATTCGAATATTATAGAATAAATGTATTTATTTTTATGTTTTCATAGAAACATTTTGTTGTATTTGTCAATTTAGAGAGTTGCAAAATGCATGCACGCATCTCAGACCTGTAGAGAAAACATTCAATTAGAGGAAAATCTGCATTAAGTCAATTGCGCCGCAGCTTTCGATACTGCTGCGACCGCAAACAGAATCCGCGCGACCTCTACCAGTCGACACAAGTACCAACGTACTATAGAAAATGTTCATGCCATTATAGACAGAGCTGTACCGTAAATATTGTATATAGAAGCGAAAATGTCATGTACGTTCGCGAGATAATGCTGTAAGCGTTTGGAAAGGAAAACCGGACTCACAATTCGCCCCTCCAAGCCGTCGGCGAACAAAATTGCGCGTCGGTCGGTCACTGCGCGTCGCGCCGCTCAAAGATGGCGGCCGTGTCTGGATTTCAGTTTCGTTTGTTTCCCGCGTTTTCTCGATCGGCGATACTTTTTCCGCATCCTTCGGGGTCTTGAATTTCGAATTGCCGCGCCTCGTGAATTTGTTCGTGGTCGTGTCTATGGCGTCTGTGACTGATTCCGATTCGACGGTTTCGGGAGGCGCCGTCGCTTTCGTACGCCGGAGGAACGGTTTACGTTCTTTTACCGCCTGTTGACAAACAAATCCGGTTAGTGTCTGTTTTTTTTGTTATTATTTACATAGCCTAAGATTACATAAATAACCATGAAAAATATTGTATCTACAAAAATTTCATGGTAATACATTTTATAATAACATCCGTTTTCATAATCATATTAATTTATTAAACGATGAATACCCTATACATCACAACAATATGTAGATGCTTTATATTACATTAATATTAACCATAAGTATTTACAACAAGTAACAATATTTATATCCGTAATAAATTGTATTATAGTACAAAAACAAAATACGCTTAACTAGTTGCAAAATACAGATTAACTATTTTATTAAGACAACATCATATTTTTTACAAGATATATTTATATCGGAAAATTGTTATCGTGTCTGATAAATAACAGTTCGCGAGCATTTTATGAGTATTTTCATATTTGTGGCAAGACCGTATTACTGCGGCAATTTTGCGGTCAGGCTACCTTAGTAAAGATGTTGAAGTTCAAATAATACCCACAGCTGTATGTCTGACATTAGAATATCTCAATGTTAGAAAACACACTGATACTACTAATATAATAATTTTTAGTTTGCTTTTATTACCGCACATTTGAATTTACGTCACTTTCAGTTGTTCGATACGAATTTTAATATGGACTCAAACCATAATCTTGAAAATATAATATTTATATCTTCTAATATTTTTAATTAACTATTGTAGACACTCACTCACTCATGTTGTGGATTATAATATAATGTGTGTAAATAATAATATAATAGTGTAAATATTTGTTATATTTTATGTCTAAACGAGATTAAAATTTAAAAAAAACACCTTTTGTTTTATAATCTGTAGACAAAGCAATATATTTCTTTTACGGCTATTGTGGTTTTTATAAGCATATAATTTAAATCACTTTCTATGAAAACAAATTTAAATAAGAAATTTAAAAAAAAAAATATACAACTTAGATACAAAACTTACATTTCATATACACAGATAGAAATATTACTTCATTGAATGTTATTGACTTTTGCTTATTGTCTATGATTGTAATCTGAATAACAAATGGCATACTAATTCGCACACCTACATAAATTTAGTTATTATTATAATCAATTCCGGGTTAGGTGATCATTATCGTTGATGTAAAACACATTAAAACTTACATTGTATTAAATATGACGCATATACAGTCTGTTAAAGGTAACTTCGACAACTTAATTGTTATTACTATTTATGTATTTTTATTTTAAAAGTTTTAGTTAGATCATTTTACGCATGATTCAAAATATATTGAAACATTCAACATAACATTTTACAACGTAATAAAATAAGATGAATTAAAGGTTAAAGAGTTTATAATTCAAATGTGCACAATGTTTAATTGTTTATTTAAAAAGTGAATATAGTAGGACTAGTAAGACAGTCCCATACAATATAGTAGGACTGACGAATCTTGATATAATGAAGTGTTACTATTATGAGCTATTTTAGTTTCTTTTGTTAAATGTTAATACAATACAGAATAACATAACGTGTCTATTATTATCTTTATATGCACATATTAGCAGCAAAGACTTGCCGTCGCTGCCATTCTAATTATAACAATTGTACCAACAATGTTTTAATGTAATTTTTGTTGTTTTCGTTATATCTAAAGCTACGGTTCGCTTGTGATCGGCAATATCTAATGTGGGACCAAATTGAACACGTACATAATATGCAATTACACGGAATAAGTGCGTAACGGCTCTCGCCACGGTTGCTTGCGTGACAGAGCACGCGTGGCGCCTTGTCATAAATCACCTCAATAATTTGCACTAATAACTTTACAGTTTAGTTCATATATTTTGTTTCTGTACAAAATAAGGATCATATGATCTAAGTTACGTTTGAAAATTAATCAGTTTATAACAAAGTAAAAGTATTTTTATTCATGCATACCGTATATTGAAAAGTTAATTATTTGACATAACTTGATAGGCTAATGCTTCACAAAGTATAATATGATTATTAAGAATGAAAAAAGCATTTTTGCGCATCAATAAGCATAATTAAACATGCAATTGTTGAGTTTTAGTCATTTGACATTTACATTGATCAATACACGCCATTTTGTTAATTTTACCGCCTTTTTACGACAGTATTGAAAAAAAAAACTCAGTACCATTAAGTGTGAAAACGTCAAAACGAGCGTATTAGTTACGTACAAACGAAAGCGTAACAAGTTGACATGTTACATTTGATAACTTGCGGAAAACTGTAAGTGGACATGGTATTTTGTAACTAGGCCTTTGCCAATGCGGATATAATTGCTAATAGCTATAAAACGGCACACATGCCAATACGTCGTTGTGTTGCCAGAACCAATAATTGTATTGCGTCAGCTGTAACAATGACCTCAATTTGATATATCCCATTGATACTGGCCGAAAATATAGCTTCATATACAAATATTTATCTCGTTTTAAATTACCGAACGCATAATTTATTGATAAGTTATTTTCGGAGTTTTCAAATGTTATATTTGTTTGAATAATACTTTTTACTCAATAAACGTTTTAACCATTTCCTTGGGTAAAAAGAAATTAATTTTCCACCATTTTCTGCCAGTTATTAGTACAGATAATAAAAAAAATATAAGGTCCAAAAGTTACTCCAGCATCGTGTTTCATATAGGATTACAAAACATATTTAATTATACAGTGTTTAAGAATTCCATGCAGTTGTACTGCATTACTTTACTAAGATAAATATGTAACAGATAAGATTACAATAGCATAGTATCCAGTTAAATGCGTAGTATTTTTAAAGCTTTTAATATTCTCATAGTAAGTTATGTTTGGCACGTTGATTAGGTATTTATATGCCATACATATCGACCATATCATTCAAGGTGAGGCATACAAAAACATAGGAAGCCAGGGAGGTAGGACTGCGTAGGTACTAGACCACACGAAGCGTTAGAGTACGCTCAAGGCGAACTAGACGCTTCTGTAGAAGTGAACTTGTTCGAAATTTGAATAATCAGGAACGTATTAACCGAACCTACAGATACATTATCGTCAAGCGGTCATTACAGCGCGACAGATTATGAATAGCTTTTTTTTTAATTCACATTAAATGGTTGCGGAAAGAATGAATGATAGTAAAATTACGAAATAATTAAGGCGAGTGGAATGGTATAGAAGAGAAGAGGTAGTAATACCTACTGTGTGGGAGTTTCATTACCGTGGCAGTTACTATAAGTTTTCCTTATTTAACAATAGGATGTGCCTTTTTAGGAATAGATCGCGACACGAGGCAAGATACTCGTTCTAGGTATATACCTTTTTCAGTATTACCCCAAGAAATTATTGTGCGTGGGAGCTTAATGACTGGTTGTTATCCAATGTTTTCTCTCGTTTTATAGGATGTGTCATTAATATTGTGTTGGTTAAAACACGAGGCAAGGTGTGTTTTAAGTTTATCTCATAGCTGTAAAGTAATTGGGACCTTTGTCCTATAATAAATGCCTCTTTCGGGACGAATTATTTAAATTAAGAAGCTCCGGAAGTGTTGAGGGCAGGGTTACTCGAGGCGAGGCATTGCATGTCCATTCAAGGCGATCGAGGCACTTTAGGTTGTGTTGTAAGGACGCAGCAATGATTGGGAACCTTTAAGGTTAGGTTACGAACTGCGAAGATTTTAGTATGAATCTTTATAGGAAGCAAGTGTAACATGATTTGACGTTATACAATAATTGATTTCAAATTGCCTTGATCCAGGTTATTTTTCGAGGTGTATTTTATAGGTTTGCGAATTAATTATTAATTTAGTATTGTAAACACATTATGAATGTTTTCTCATGTTCGTTGCGTTAACATCCGTTCGTATAGCAATATAATTTTATTATATGTGAGCCAGTTTTATAACATTATGCAATTTCCTTTATTACATACTTATAGTGTACGTAATAAATGTTATTATTCAATGAAATTACATGTATTTTTTAACGGATAGGTTATAATTATAATGCTTTTAAAGACTCGTTCTTAATTTTCCTTAGTTATTGGAATTCCCTGTGAATAGTTTATAGAGTCACATGGCCTCGATTCGAATTCGCGTACAAATGTATCTAACACAAATTTTCTGTTCGAAAATTTCTTACCGATACACACTTGTTTAATTTTTCTTTCGAGAAGATCTTCAAAAAGCATATAGTCCCGTAGAAGCGGTAAAACAAACCTATGTTGTAAATATAGCGCGTGGTTAGATTGTTGGATTCATGATGCATCAAGCTAAAGGTCACCGTGGACGACATGTGAATACATTTTACGAGTTCGCAGCGCTTGCGGAATTACAAACGATACGCAGTTAAGGATTTTTTATGCGACTGTACATGGTTTATCTTTTTAATTTTTAAAATAATCAAAGTGCCAGTTATAAAAATGTTTCGTCGTATTCTTTTTGTTTGTGTCGTGCTCTTGATGTTAGTTAAAATTTTTGTTTTATTTTGACCCATATTTATATGAAGGTTTTGAAAATATCAATCATCTAATTCTGTTATGTAAAAAACGACATTACAAAATATCTCTATCACACATTATTGAAAGAATAACTAAATAAGTAATAATATATAACAAAATGGACTGAAAGAACCATTTTATAATACGTAAAATTTATTCACATCGCAATATTATATACTCATTCAACCATGGTTAATATAAAGGTATTATTTGTCTATGAATTGGTCACACAGTACTCAAACTGATGACAGCTAAATGGAATGAAATGACACGCGGACGTATTATAACCGTGTATTGAAAATTCGAAATAGACAAATGTAAATTCGTTCTGAAACTTGGTTTATAAAAACCTTCATAAAAACCACGGTTGTCATTACAAATCTTTTGTTAGTGGCCTGTATGCGTCAGAAATCGTTATCAAATGTGGCGTGTTGAAAAACATTATGTATTTGTAATTAATATGTAGTTTAGGTGGATGAATATACAATTTTTAATTGTTCACTATTTTGAATTTGCTTTATATTTTTGCGTTCGGAAACACGAAATGTCAAAGTCATGGTATAAAAAAGTATGGACTAGATCTCTTATTTTTTTAACTAGTTCATAGCCGAATATGTATGTTAGGACATGTTTCGAATAAGTGGCTCGTTCAGTCAAAAACCACGTAATAGGATAGTCACGCGTGTGTCGACACTGCCTCCACACGTGGTGGGCCTTGGCTTCGTTTGTGTTAAATTACCATTTATATGCTCACCGAAGCTCGCAGTAATTAATATGGGCTACTGGCTGTTTTGTCCATTAGTATTTATGGCGGACATCTTGTGTTCATTTTGGCGGGAAGCTAATGTCATTAGTTATTGTCTGTATGTCACAATTGCATACGGTCGAAGTTCAAAGATTAAACAGAAAGGAAGATATATTACATGTCTATAAATACTAGTGATGTGCCGGATCGTTAAAAATGTATATCCGCGGATACGGATATTTGGTGTCAAGATCCGCGGATACTAATCACTAATAAATACAGTTATTAGTAATTTAAAATTCGAACATTACCAATGTATTTTTAGACAACATATGACAGAGGGTATTGAGTACCGAAGACTATGAAATGCATTTGACTGGTGATTAATTATCATAATCATAAGTAACATTGAATGAACGTGAGAATTAATGTTCTTATGAATGTGGGTCATTGGACTTAGTCGTAGAAATTAGCGGGAAACAAAGACGATATATTTTCCTACACAAAAACAATTATTTTATTAATTTTATGTTGAAATTATCGTATAGGTAATAAAGACATAAACAAACATACTTTTTATAGAAGTAGTTGAATAATGTAGACAATTTAAATAGACGCTTTCTTATCATCATCTATCCGGAATACTAAACAAAACACTTGCCACTCACATATAATATAAATAAAAACCTTATTTAAAGGGAGATAAGCTGTGATTGTTTGGTGAAAACTTCAATGTAGTATCTTTTGCAATACGCATAGTATGTTCCACATTTAGTTTACAAGCCTTGTTTCCGAGGCCTCATACTAGGGCTTATTTCGGCAAATGTCGCGCAAACTAAACACCGTTTAGTTCGAGCTCAACCTGTTTTGTTACGCGATATTTGCTATGATCTTGAAACCGTCCGCACAGCCCGCATGCCACACCGTTTCGCAACACATCTGTGCGTACTTCGCATTTCCTAATTAGCTTTCACTTGATTCTGTTTGTGCCTTGCGTCTTCTATTACCCGTTAAGTCATTACCAATCATAAGTCGTTTGGTTATGTCATTGGGGAATTATAACGCAGTTGTCCACTTACCGGCGTAATAGTGGCGTGTGTAATTATAATCCGTTTACGCACAATCCGAACAGCTTCGAACAGTTTGAAATATGCAACGACCTTTATTAATTAAAGTGCATTAGTCATTTGACATACCAACGTTTTATTGAGTCATAGACGCTTAGGTTTCCGTTTTATTATTTTTAGTATAGTAGTATGTTATATATAATAGTAGCTACAAATACTTTTTACTCGTCTAAAATTTATTCTAATCTTAAGATATAAAACCATAGACTAAACGTTACCCTAGATATTCGTAGAATTGTTCCATTTTCCAATAGAAATAACATCAATTTGAATAACAGATTGGTAATACTAAATTGCGCAAACGAATTACCTTAACACATTTGTCAATTAGAATTATTTTCGTAATATATAATATTTTCTAAGCCACCGACACATTAAAAATCCAGTACCTACTAAAATTTAGCAAAAATATGTTAATTGAAAATGTATAATGTAAAAATACGCATAGAAAAATTAGGCACGCTTAGAAAACGCACGCTTTTCATTCTCCATTCATAAGAAACGCATTTACTTTGAAAAGGTTCAGTTCACTAAGCATTCCAACTCATTAGTATTATTTCCAAGCATTGTATTCCTATCCCTTTAACTGAGTTATATAATGAGCGCTGGTTAAGCCCTACCTTACCTACACCTGAGTCATGGATCTTACAACACATACCCCACAGATTATACAATGACAATACAGTGTCACAGATGCAAAATGTTATTTTTTCCATTTACACATTAATCGATTTACGTTTTACGTAACGTAGATTAAAAGACAAATTATCACACAAAAAACACGATTCATTATTTCACTATTACAATACTTTATGTTTTGCAAACAATATTACTGTATTCTTTCAACGTGCTGCCTGCTTGATACGATAAATAAATATATCAATTACTAGTCTAATAGAAATAAATTCCGAGGCGTTGCAAGTACCACGCCCACACTTGTGACTCAGCGTATTATTCAATGCACAGATGCAATAAAATATCAATAGCGTGTCACAGATTAAAATAAATTAAGATGTATCAACGGTTGGAATTTTAAACTTAGAACTAGTTCTTAATTCAAATGAACCATGTGCACGAATGTAATTATTGTGACAGCAGCAGAACTAATGCGCATTGCGCACGTCATTGTTTGTAATTAGTGAATATTTATATAGACTTGTATAAGCCGTAGTAATTAAAAATAATGAGAAATATCTAAAACATTTTCGAAAGCTACAAATAATGTTTCATAACCGCCAATTCAAGTTCTTCCTGGTGAATATTAAAACCTGATTTTTAACTTTAAAACACAATATCGAGCGCCTTTTAAACATCAACAGTACAACATAATGCAATTAGACCAGAACATGAATGTTGTTAGGAAATAATGTTGTTATATAACGCGCTATAATTAATTTTTACCGCATCTGCATTTTTCTACACATACTGGGAAGACATAAATAAAAAAAAAAAACGGATGTTTTATTTAATCTGTGGCTAGTTGTCAAACGAATATGCTTAATCAAATGACGTAACGGATCAGAAACTAACGCCTGGCATTAGATAAGAGAAACGGGCGATCGGAGAAAGCGGTTTTCTCCGCGGATGCTGCAGTCAATATTGTTTTTTACCGTCGCTGTAATGACTTGGTTATTTATGTAAACCCCGTATTAGGTTTATATTTCTAAACTATAGATGAGGTTATTGATTATGCTCGCATCACAGACGAGAAATTACAGCAATTTCATATTATGTAATAACATTATATTAATGTATGATAAAATCATAGGAATGGTTAGCACAGATCGATGTAAAATATTTTATTTTTTAGGTTTTATGATAACTGGCTGTCAAAGAATGTTTGTCTCTCAACGTTATAAAAAAAAACTTACTACTATTCTCATTTGTTCCAGGTATTTCGCGGAAGAGGGAACTATGCGAAGAATCGAGAATCAAATTGAATTGTAAAAAGTAGTTAGCAGCACTTTTTTAAAATTGTATAATAAAGCAACTGTACATCTGCCTTTTATTTCCAATAAAACCTTTCCATATTCTCGAATCCATTCAACAGAGAGATCCTTACAATAACTCAATAAATAGTGTGTTCATTTTAACATGATTTAAATATAAAATAACATGATTTAAAAAATTAATAAAATTAAAACTGCAAAATATCAGTGATTATTAAAAGGATATCAAATGATTTATTTCTTTTTTTATCGTATGTATCAAACATTTATAATGTAGCTTTATATTAGTCACATACTTGATTAATTATAGATTCTTAAGCGATTATCATTAAATTCTTGCCATGTTACAAAACATGTATTATATTTTTATAAAGACGAGCCACGGGTGACCTTTCGTGAGTCGAAACGAGCTTCTATAATTGTTTCGAGCCTTGAATACCCTTCAAATACATCATAAAGCAATTTACGGACGGCGCACCGAGGAGCGTCTTATAAAGAATGCACCTGAAGAATGCGACCAAACAGTTGCAAAACATTTTTCAAAACGAAGCTACTATATTAGTTTAATTAAGATAATATTACATAACAAAAATTACCTTAAATTGATAATCGCTCGTTACAAAGATTTTCTGAATTTAGACAGATACAAAATTAATAGACAGATTTTGTTTAAACTATTATCCTAATTAAGTTATTATTCTATTAAAATTTTGCCTATTTTTCATTTGAAGAGAGTAACATAAGAGGGAATGACAGTCATAAGTGACCACTATAGTCTATGGACACAAACAGATACACACAAAAACCTTTAACTAACACACAGTAATAATTCGGCGATCTGGATTTAGCACATAATTAAAGCAGGCTCAAGTAGTGCCATATAATATCACGATATAAATAAACTGATTTCATATTTAATCATCTGTTTCGATATTCAAAACGCTAACTATGTTCCAAATACTGTGAATAGAATAATGCATTCGTAGATCTGAACGGATTGTTTACACTTTTCATTTATAGATATATAAATTTCATTAGAATGTTAACGTAAAATTTTGTCTATATCTCTCTAATATATATTTTAAATTTACACGTTTCCAATATTTCTCGAGCTGGCAGATTCTACTTTCAAATTATTTTTTAAATGGCAATCTTCACGCTGCCAGTACGCTGCATTTATATGTAAAAGGAACATAAAATATAGCACGAAGCGTGGTGCGGCACTTATTTTGCTTGTATATAGATAGATATTACATATAAAGCCTTAACCGGCCTACAAGTGGGTCGTAAGACGCAACCGAGATGTTTTCTCACGGACCTATTTACATAATGAACAAGTTAAATTCACTCGTGTTTATATGTACGATGGTTCTACATAGTACGCTATTTCATATGATTGGCTGTAAAGTAGGAAAATACATTATTTACTATTTCAAATGATGAAATATTAGTCATCCCTGCGTGCTATGGGAGATAAATGCGAGTTAATGAAAGGAAAAGTTAAAAATAACATAGTTATATATTATGTGGTATTTTGGAAAACGTAAGGAGTATTAAAAAAAGATAAATCAATTCAAACATATATAGAATTTTTGATATTATTAATTTAGTTTTATGTGGAAGTCAAAGCAACATTAAATGATGCTAATAAGCCTTATTTTTACGACTTACCGATACGTATATTTTGAGAAATATTTACATATATATACATAGAGCCAATAAAGTATCTTCAAAAAGGATTAACAGAACAGGCATAACCTTTAGAATTAAATACACGACAAAACGAATACTATAAAATATGTCTTTGTATGGTAATTACTTCCAAAGTGAATTTTGACTACGCCAGGAATGCTGACTGCCACTTCATCATAATATTAATAAATTCGTTTGGTATATAGTAGGTACTATTAAATAAAAAGAGTGTTTTCTCGTACACTTGTATTCAATTAAAACTTAATTTCAAAACAAAAACTGCGCACAAACTTTCGCGGTATATTTTACCATTTCTTTTTTTATTATTCTCCCCACCAGTGTTGCTATCACCTATATTTTTATTCCCCGCCTAACAGTACGTAGATTAAAATTGAAAATTATATTCGAGGTTTTTGAAATGTTGATGTTACATCAGGAAAATTTGACGTAACAAAAGCTAATAATATACATATCTATTAACGAAGCCTACACCTATGTAATGAGAATAATATAAAACAGAACAGGAAGTATTTTGTATATTTTTGTAGTTTATACTTGGTTTCGTGCTATAAAAAAAAACCGAAATTGGTCATATGAAACGGACAATTACGACCGACAATTACGACTCAAAATTAATTATAAATAACAGGCGAAGAACATAAAACTTTACGTATGCAATCTGATATGTATCATTTAAATTAATATGTGAATGTTTTTGAAAGTCTTTACGATGCTGTATCAAGATTATGTAAGATGCATTAGACTGGTCATCTTCCACGCTTCGGAGGGCACGTGGTTATCGTTACGTAATGATCGTTAAACCTCGTCGGAGGCCTTATGGGCGGTTAAAAAACATCCGACAATCGCATTCGCTCCTAACCCATGTCCAAAAGATATGTGGTTGAGTACGCTTTAGGCTTCCCTATGCCTAGCAGTGGACGTAAAAAGGCTGTAGTGAGACTGGCCCATTGATGCAATTATCAGAGGAACTAGCTGGAGGAACTAACTGGGTTTGGAGTCATGGTTTAGATAAAAATATTTGTGTGGCGATTGAAAATGGGTACGATATTTCTTCTTAACAATTGGGAGTTTCTAGAAAAAAAAAACACTTCTTTTACTATCAAATCTAAATTGGTAGAAGGAGATTGCATATTTGCTGTTTGTCAATAAACATTAGTACATAACTAAAAGTTAGGTGTTAATTTTTTTTTATCTATGCGTACTACATAAACTGTCAAAGAATCCGACCAAGATGAATATTTAAATTTTACGGTTTAAAATCATAGAATATTATGTAATTATTGTAAGATTTATCGTCCGCCTGTCTGTTACGTTCAATGTATGAAAAGTCACACTCAGAGCCGTATAGTAAGAAAATAGCTGGTTTCAATACACATTCTGTTATAGAGAATTTTCTATAACCTACGTGACTCAATCTATTTTCCACCTTGATTTCTTACGTGACGCTAATACTCTTATTATATAAGCTGGCCATGAGACTAGAGTCGAAAAATTATTTGAATTATCATTATAAATATCTTTGCTTGTAATATTTTCCTGGCGGGAGTGTTAAAAAGAATACTTTGTAATTGTGAAATTTGGACTTGTAAAATAAATAAAATTTAGAAAAAAATGAAAACAAAGATCTAGGAAAAAATCGTCCTAGGTTATTTATTTGAATGTTAGAGATTCGTTAATTTTCAAAATGTTTTTAAGCAATAATCGACAGCTTTTACCTTTTCCTCATACCACTTTTGAACATCGAAATATTGACAAATAGGGCTTTTTAGATAAAATAAACTTTTCAATTGTGTCCTCATTTACATACCCGACACCTACGAATAGGACAGGAATCTATTTGTTTAAGTATATGTTCCCAAGAAAAAGTTCAATATCGTCCGATAGGAACACAAAAACGTGACGGTATTTTAAAAAAAAAGGGAAATTTAGCATCAGTTGCAAAGTCCACAATGTATGTGCGTCCGCTAAGAACAGTGCAATCAGCGGGCCATGGAAAGCGCATCCGCCACATAATGACGTATTGTGCAAGGCGTGGTTCGGATGACGAAAAACATTTTAATGGTTTGACAAATTGACTCGCAGTTCATACGATGCTCAAATTATACTTAATTGCCAGTGTTTTGTGCAATAAATCGTACAAAACATTGCTAATGACGAATCGTTATTGTACTTTTGATCGTTCGCACTTTTTTAGTGTCGCGACAGACCATAGACTATAGAGCGAATGTGATTACGCAGTTTATGGACGAGTTATTCTTTTCACAGACATTGCATAAGTGTTTTTTCAGGTTTGTTATCTGTCTTTGTTCGAATTTTAAATTGGCAATTGTTCTATATTTATACGGCGGAAAAAATGTTCGAGATTTGATGTAATATTGAACGTTAAACGAAGTTGAAATTTGGAAACGAAATTAAAAATGGTGAACGGTTACGACATTCTCATACATAAAACGAATTAATTGATTCAATTAATGCACTAATTGCGTTTAAATTAATATATATTTAACAACAAACAAAAGTATGAAGCAAGGCCGAAGTTCGTAAGATATTTCGCTAATAAAACAAGTGAAATCTAATTTGATATCAAGTTATTACGAATATTATTATATTTATTGTATCGTTTTATTTTAAATTCACTATTTATAATATTTATGTATATTTATATAATCATACCTAATTCTGTATTTATATAGTACACTAAATTATGGTCTCATTATGGCCTTTCCACTCCTAGGTCTGCTCGAAAAGATCTCTTTGAGAGATAAGCAGTACCTAAGTACAAAATTTAATATGTTTG